>JASANR010001559.1:0-176669 GCA_030849635.1 Wallacemonas sp. MBr04
GAGGGACGGTAACTCGAACGAGGAGAGTGGGGTGTAAGTAGATGTGGTTAAGTGGGTGTGCTGTTTGAGAGCTTTATTCTGCGCGTGCGGTGGGGGAGGCAGTGTCAGCAGCAGAGAGGATGAGGAGAGTGTGAGCGCGGTAGGATGAGTGTGGTAGGATGAGATGTGGCACGGCGTGAAAGACCGGCGTACTCGTGCGGTTGTGCCGTGCCTCGTGGCACCATTGCCGCGAGAACACGGAGCACCAGGTCCATCATGTACGGCGTGGAGGTGCCGTCGGACGACGACTGGAAAAGATCCGTGAGCTCGTTCAAGTTGCGCACGGCAGGACGTCCGCCGCGTAGGAAAGGCAGCGAAACCGACATGCCGGTTATCCTTCAGATGAACGTCTGTGCACTTGTGTGTGTGTGTGTGTGTTTTCGGTCATCACAAGAATTCAAATGCGAAAAGAACAGGAAAGGAAGTGTGGCATGTACAAAAAAGACGGAGAGCCGGTGTGCGCCGGAAACAAAAAAAGGAAAGAGCTTTTAATGGTCATCTAGAAAATCTAAAAGAGTACAGAGCAAATCAACGTAGAAGAGTGAAAGAAAAAGAACGAAAGAAGAGGAAGAAAAATGGAGTGGAACAATCACCAGCGTTGCCGCATGTGGTGTTTGTGTCTCTGTGAGTGACTGTTCGCACTGAAACCAGAGGGGGGAGGGAGTTGGCTCTGCAGAGAGAAACGGAGAAAAGTGAAAAAGTATGAAATCAATCTTTGGCGTAGTAGTTTTTTTGTTTTTCCTGTCTGTGTGTGCCGCGTATGTGTGGTTGTTTTTATTTGTCAGGGGGCCACGTTTTGATTACTGCGTGTTGATTCGAAACGCAAAGAAAGAGACAGAGAGAGACAGAGAGAGACAGAGAGAGACAGAGAGAGACAGAGAAAAGGAGAGAAGGAGATCATTACCATGAGCGTGCTTTTTTTTCTTTTCTTTCCTCTCCTTTCTTTCTCTCTCTCTCGATCCATAGCTTCCCGGTAGTTCTCACATCACGACGCAGGCGGGGCAGTGGGCCGTTTTCGGCGCATTCGCGCTCTTGCGATTCGACTCGCGACGCTCCGCAGTCATCTTTTCGATGCGGCTCTCGAGCTCAGTGATCGCACTCTCGCGGTCTTGGCGCATCTTTTCAATCGTCGCCTTGAGCACCGCGTTCTCGCTGCGCTGCACATCCACGGCCGCAGCCAGCAGCTTCTGCTCCCGCTCTGCGACTTCCAGACTGCGCGCGGTGTTGGACTGCGCGTCTGCGTGCGCGCTGCACGAGCCTTCGAGCGCCGCGATCTTCTCCTCCAGCGCGACCTTCTCCGCGGCGGCGCGGGCCACAGATGCGCTGTGCACCGCCTGCGCGGTCGCCAGGCTCGCCTCCAGCTCGGACGCGCGCGCGTTCAGAGTGGTCTGCGTGCTGCGGGCTGCGTCGTTGGTAGAGGCGAGTTCGGCCTCGAGGCGGGTGATGGTGGACTGAAGCGTCTGCTGCGTCGCCGTCGCGGACTCCGCCAGGGCGGCCTTCTCGTTCGTCACGCTCGCCACGGTCGCCTCGGCAGCACGCAGCTGTTCATGCAGGGCGGCCTTGGCGGACTCGGACTCGACGGCAGCGGCAGCGGCAGCTGCCGCTGTGTCCGCTTCCAGACGGGCCAGTCGTGCTGCGATGTCGGCCTTCTCAGCCTCGATGGCTGCGACGGCAGTGGTGTGCGCCTCCGCGTCGGCCTCACGTTCGGCCTCGAGCGCAGCCAGCTTCTCCTCCGCGGCGTCCTTGGCGACTTGGGCGGCCTCCACCGCGGCGGCGAGGTCCTTGGCAGCGGCCGACTCAGCGGTCATGCGCTGCACGATGTGCTTCTGCTGATCAAGCTCTTGCTGAAGAGCGCCGAGTTTGAAGTCAGTGGTACGCTTCAAGTCCTCGTACGCCCCTTCGAGCTCCGTGATGCGCTCGCTGCGCAGGTCCAGCTCCAGCTTGAGCGCACTGTACTCCTGGTGCTCGGTCATGGTGGTCGAGTTGCTATAGACACTGCTGCAGCTGGTGGAGGCACGGCTGGTGGTGTAGGAGGAGCAGGACGGGCTGCCCTCCGTGGAGCCCACGGACTCGTCGTTGCCGATGGAGTCGCTCAGGCGAGGATCGCGGGCAGCGGGTTCGCTGGTGCCGAAGAACATGTTTGCTTCTCTGTGCGGTTCGTGTGAGAGAGAGAGAGGGGGAAAAGGGGTGTTCGAGGGGAGCAGTGGTTTCGCTTAAGCTTTTTTTTTGTGGTAGTGGTAGTGGGGGGATCTAGGGTGTCTAGTAATAACTAGGAAAAGAAAGGAGAAGAGAGAAAGGGAGAAATGAAAAAGAAAACTATTCAATGACAAGAGACCGTGGAGGAGGAGAGGGGGAGAGGTGGTGGTGAGAATGGAGAAAAGGGAGGGAAGGACTCGTACGTGAGTAGCTGGGTACGACAATCAACAGCACAGTAGCCACATCAGAGCGACAAGGGAGGGGGGTAGAGGAGCAGGTAAGCAGTGCTCCGCTTCACTGAATTCTTTCAGTGGTGACGGGTGCGCGATGCAGAAGTCCCTGCAGGCACATGTCAGCCGCACATCTTTGTACGAAATCCGCGTCGGTGTGTTCGTTCATTGTTGTCATCTTTGGTGTTGTTGTTTTTCATTGTGCGAGAATAGTAATAATAGCATGTGCCGTTCCTTGGCAAGCGAGCAAAAACGGGGATGACCAGGAAGAGGGGGAGGAAAAGAAATGCGAGCCCACTGCGTTAGAAAGGTAGTGAATAGGGGAAATAGTGAATACCCGTCACAAGCCAGTCCATAGGTGCGTGGAGAGGCACCAGCTGTGTCCTGTTGCTGCTGTGGCCCGCATCCTGGCCGTTGATGGGCACACGGTGCACGCCCATGAACAGCGTGGTCGTGGCGCCACTGCCAGTCTTGCTCATCTCCGCGAACAAGGCCACCTCCGTGAACGCACCTGCTCCTTCGTTTGATGCGCTGTCGCCAGCACGGGTCCCGTTCGCGTTGCGCGTCGGCACAAACGCGGCTTCAGGGACGGCGACGACCTGCACGCCGGGCGTGGAGGTGGGGTGGGTGCACCAGCTGAGACGTGCACCTGTCGGCTCCAGCGAGTGGGCCGGCCCCAGCACAAGCGGGCTTGCGGCACTGCCACTCGCGCCATCGCACGGTGATGGTGGTGTGCTCGTGACGAGCGCAACGCCGCCAAGATGGCACAGGAGTGAGCGATCGCGGCAGGTGTTGGCCAGCGCAACCGCACGCACGGTGAGAGAGAGCGGCTCCGTGGATGCACGCTCCTGAAGGCCCAGCTTCGCCAGGAGCGCAGCGTGCGTCAGTTTCCACGTGTAGCGACGCACACGCCACACCAACGAGGCGACGGCGGTCGCGCTGGTGTCGCAGGGATGCTCCGACACAAGCTCGCACTGCGCGGCGTCGCCCTCAGCGAGGTCAAGATGGCGATAACTGCTGCTCCCGCTGCTGCTGGCCGTTGTTGTCGTAGTCGTGGTGGTACTTGTGGTGTTGCCCAGTCGATAGAAGAGCCGCACACGTCGCGAGGTCGCTGGCAAGGCCGAGGAGTCCGACGCGGTGGTGGCGCCGGAGCGGCTGTGCGCCGCTGCACCAGGACTGCTCACGTTCTCGACGCCCTCCAGAAAGGCCATGTCCACGGTGAACGTCACGGCTTCTGTCGACGCCGACTCCACACAAATGGGCTCGTACACATCCAACAGCTTCACGGCGGCACCAGGTGGGATAAGAAACCGCAGTGCACGGTCGCCGAACCACACACGCGACGTCTCCGTGATCCAGCTCGCCGTCACGGCGTCGCCCTGAGCGCGGCCTGACTCGTCAACGAGCAGCAACCGGCACTGAAGTGGTGCCTTGGCCGCTGTGAGCGATGAGGCGGAGGCGGAGGCAGAGGACGACGAAGTCGCCTCGCGGGACCACGCCGCATGTTGGATCTGATCGTCCGGGGCCATGAACTCAAACGACGGCTCCTGGTGTGCGGCCGACAGCTGGCACCAGCCCGTCACAGCGCACGGCGACGTGGTGGTGGTGGTGTGGCGACCGGTACACACGGCACGTCCGTCGACGTGAAAGGTGGCGCCCACGCCAGAGGTGAAGCACGTCCAGAAGCCGCTGCGCTGTCCCTGGTGTGGTGTGGTGACGCAGCGCGTGGTGGTGTGTGGTACAAAGTCCTTCTGCAAGTGAGCCCACAAGCGATTGTCTGCGCGCAGAAACGTCTGACGTGAGCCGTGCCCCTCGCACTCAGCGGTCCACGACGGCGCGAAGAGTGCCACCGACAGCCCAGAGCGAGCGGCCTCGTGCGCGGCCGTGTAGGTGTTGTACTGGCCGCCGCCAAACATGTTCCGGCCAAAGACATCGACCCCAACGTAGACATCCCGCTCACGACCCGCAGCAGCGGCCTTGGAGAGGGCCAGGTGCATCGGGTTCCAGAAGTAGTTCGTGAAGAGGCCATCGCAGAGGTCCATGAAGGGCTTGTTCTTGGGCGTCAGCGCGTTCTGGTACGTCAGGCGACCTTCAACAGTGACGGCGTCGTACCAGTAAACGAGACCGGAGCGATGGGGCAGAAGTGACTGCAGCTTCTCACGCAGCATGCGTGTGAAGAGCTGGAGACGTTTCACCTGCGATGGGCTCTCCAGTGCGTTCTCGATGTTGAGCAAGTAGCCGTCGAAGCCGTACGTGACGCAGAGCTCCGCGAGTTTGCGGATCGTCTCGCCCATGATGGTGGCGTCGCTCAGGAGTGCCTTGAGGTCGCTTAGCCCACCAGCACCCTCGGTCAGGATGGTCCCCAGGACGGGCACGCCTCGACGGTGCCCCGCTTCGATCCACTCGTACGGCGGCACCGAGACGCGCTGGTGAGAAAAGTAGACAAAGACATCCATAAGCTGCCAGTAGTTCGCCGTGTAGGCCTCCTCAACGGCCTTGACAGACTTGTGGGGCTGGACGTGTGCGTGTGCTGCCGCCGCCTGCTCCTCCTCGAGAGCAAAGTGGGCGTAGTCTTCTGGCAGGTAGCCGCCCTTGAAGTCGTGGCAGACAAGCAGGTGACAGCGATCCTCACGCCCGGTCGAAGCCGATGGTGTCGCGCCGTTTTCATCTTCGGCATCCTCGCGGAGGCGCTTCTGTGTGTTCGAGGCAGCACTGGATGTGGTGTGCCGCGGTCGCAGTGGGCACGGCTTCACGCGTGAGAGGCAGACACTCCCCTCTTCTCCTGCTGCTGCTGTTGACGTCGCCGTGCCACGACCAGAAGCCGTGGTGATTGGCACACGAACGCAGTCTTCTGTCGGCGCCTCCCAGCCCCGCAGCGCGGCGAAGCTGCTCCACGGGTTTCCCCTGTCCGCGTGGACCGCCTCAAGCAGCGCGTCGCCGACCTGCAGCGCCTGCACGCGGCTCAACAGCGAAGCCGGCATCGCCTCACGGGTGCACAGCACCTGCGCCGTGTTCGTGACGACGTGGGCCACGCCCCCGTACGGGACCACGCAGCGACCGGACGGTTCGTAGACGCCAGGATGCACAGCACCGGGTGCCCCCATCGCGGCGCGTGCCACACCAAAGCGACCGTGGCCGCGAAAGATGCAGCTCTCCACCGCACCACCACCACCACCTCCGCTGCTGCGAGAAGAGGCGGAGGTCTGCTCCTCTTTCAGCGCCGCGCGCAGCAGTGGCGCCGGCACCCAGACGCACGGCTCGTCGCCGTCATCACAGACACGCACGCAGAGCACGGACAGGGCACCGCGCACGTTCTTCTCCTTGCCACTCACGGTGCAGATGTGACCCGAGATGGCGTCCGTGCTGGTGGTGTTGTTGTTGGCGCCAGACTTGCGGGGCAGTCGACACTTACCCATGCACAGGCTGGATTCACCCGATTGAGCCGGTGTGACCAACGTGGCGTAGAGTGGCTCGCCGCCCTCCTGTCCCACGGCAAGAGGCTCGAAGCCTGTCGGGTACGGAGCAGCCGAATAGCACAGCACCTTCGCGGTTGAGGTTGCTGCTGAGGTTGCACGAGTCGTGCTGGTTGCCGCTGTCGCTGTCTCTTCCTCGGCGGCAGGTGCCGGTCCGGCGTCTTGGGCGCTCATAGCGACTGCCTGGGCCGTCTCGACGTTCTCAATGACGTCGTCGAGCATGTCAATGAGCGCCTGGAGAACCGGCTTGCTGCCTGCCGCGTCGGAGAGGTACCACTGCTCCGCGCCTGTGCCACCCGGGTGCGGGCGCACGACAAAGCCGGCGATGCGGAGGACGTCCAAGGCGCCGAACGGTTCGAGACGCTTCAGCTTCGTCGTGTAGGTCTTGCTCGACGTGGACAGCGCGCGGTACTTGGCGTCCGTTGGGAACGCGACGATCTTCTCCATCACCGTGCGAAGCAGATTCAGACTCGTCAGGGTGGTCTCGAAGCCGTCGGTGGTCGTGTCGCCGTCGGCGATGAGTTCGTTGCTCTCCAGCGTGGCCTTGAGGAGGTCGACATCCTCTTTCTCGGAGTCGCTGAGGCCCGTGCGAGGAGATAAGAGGCCACGGCACACATCCGTCGCGGCGGTGCCCGTTGACCGCGGCGCCGCTGAAGAGGATGCGCTGTTCGTGGGGAAGCCTGGAACGGGTGCGCGCCCTCCAGACGACGGCGAGGCAGCAGAAGCAGAAGCAGCAGTGGCCGGGAAGCCACTGTAGCCCATCCCAGCACCAGGCGGGCCGTTCGTCATCTGCTCCAGCGTTGGACGGATCATCTGACCCAGTGGTGTCGACAGCAAGTCAGGGATCATGTTGCGCACATCCGCCGGGATGTCGCGCCCGAGCAAGAACTGAGACGCCGCCTGAGAAAAGTGGTTGCAGTTGTTGTTGAGCAGGTTGTAGTTGTTGGGCCCAAAGTGGCCGCCGATTCGGCTGCTGTTCGTCTCCGTGCCTTGCCGGCACGCCTGGCACCACGCGACGAAGGCCGTCTCAGTCTTGTTCGTTGAGCCGAGCGTCTCGGTTCGGTACGGCGCACCAAAGCGCGTGCGGCCGGGGTGCGACTCGGCGACGATGCCAACGCCGCCATCAAAGTAGAACTCCTTGCCGAACGCCACGATGGATGTGTGCCAGACACCTTCGAGTGGGCGGCCAATTAACATGGGGGCCATACTGCGCGCCATGCCGTTGGTGAGGTCGTAGCGGTACAGCTGCACGGTGGATGTGGACGCCATACTGATAGACTCTGCTGTTGTTGCTGATGTTGTTGTATTAAGCTGCGTTTCACGCGCGAACTGTACGGCAGCAGGTAGAGGGAGAGAGCGTGTGTGTGTGTGTGTGTGTGAAATAAAGGTGGAACGATCACAAATATCTAGTGTTTGGTTTCGTTGTCAGTATTGTTTGTTCAACGACTCAAGATTGTTCATAACACAGAGTCACAAAGTCCAGTGTTACATGGGAGAAAACAGAATGATGAAGAGAAAGGGAGTGGATGAGAGTATATACGGTGTGAACAGTACTGGGCACAGTGGGCGTCGCACTGAGAACGCGGTCACGCAAAGGGCATAAAAAAGAGCGGAAGACAAGTGCAGAACTTCGTGGGGGAAAGAAAAGCTCTTTGCGCAGCGTGACAGATGTTGTTTTCCTTTTGGCTGTTTTCTTGATTTTATGGTAGTGAACAAGGAAAGCTGTCGCAAACATAGGGGGAGGGGGGCGGAGAATAGCTCCTCCTCACAAACACAAACTCACATGCATGACGACCAACAACAGTGGGCAAGAGGTCATCCAATCGTCTGCGATCACCCGTCTACCGTCATTGGACAGGTGGCTCGGGCTCGCTCAGGATGCGCGCGATGGTTGGCATGTGCTGCTGCAGCTTCTTCTCATAGGCGAGCAGCTCCGCGTCCACACACGGCGGGCGCGCAAAGGCGTCAGACAGCTCGCTCGTCACGCCGTATGATGCTCCCCCTTCGCTCTTCACCGCTGCCAAGGACACGGTCGCGTTGGCATGTCTGGTTGTACCGCTGGAGAAGAGTTTGTCCGGCTCCGTCCCGCTACTTGGTCCCGACGATGACGTCGCGGAGGTCGTCCGATCACGTCGAGGATGCGGCGTGAGGTGCGCCGTGGCAGCGAGCACCGTCGAGGAGGGCTGCGCCAAGCTGCGCGAGAAGAGTTTCGATTCCCCTCGTTCACGTTTAAGGCTGCCAGACGCCGCCCCGACCGCACCCGCACGGGCACCCGCTGACGGGTGTGTCGGTGCCGCCATTGCGGTCGTCCCACCACCGCGCCGGCTCGCGTCGGAGTCGAGCCAGCCACACACGGGGCACTCGCCCTCACGCGGGGTCATGAGCGATGCCGATTCGTGGCAGCTCGTGCAGACAGTCGAGCCGCAGCACGGGAGCACGCGTGGGTCAAATGGTGCCATGTCGCACAGGTCACACACCACGACCACCTCGTCACCATTGTTAGTGGTGTTGCTCTCGTCACGCTGTGGTTTTTGTTTGCCGGGTGCCACGGGAAACCGTTTTGCTGCCATGCGTGTTGCCCGCTCGAGCGCATGCGCGTCGTGCGCTGCGCTGTTCTGCGCGGTCGTCGCAGTCGCTGCTGCCGCGGCCGAGGCGGCGAGAGACGCCGGGCCGCCGTGCTCGTCCTCCAGGCGACGGCCAAACACAAAGTCGGCGGTCGCGGCTTCCACGGCGAGATCCCCTTCACGCTCGCGCTCCTCCTCATCGCGATGATGGGCTTCCTCGGCGGTTGCGAGGGCGTCCTGCAGCTGCAGGGTCGTGATGTTCACCGTGATGCGGTCGTAGTTCTGTAGCACGGTGCTCTTGCCGATTGGCTCGGTCGTGACGACGCTGCTGCCTGGCGGGGATGTGAGGCGCACGACATCGAGCTTGTATCGGTTTTCATTGATGCTGTTCTCCTTCACCAACTTGGCGATGACGTCGGATAACAGGATGGTTTCGCCAGGGAATGAGATGGTGGCGTTGCGGCCCTGTGCAGCAGGGTGGTTACCGATCAGACGGTACTGAATAACGCCCACGATCTCCATCGCAGCAGCGAATAAACTTCTGATTTCACTTTTTTTGTGTGTATGTGTGTGGAAAAAAAGAGAGAGTAAGAGGATAATGAAAGTGAAGGATCAATGTCTAGGATGAGGGCAAGTGAAGCAAAGCCACTCGATCATGAGCAGTAAAGAAGATCTTTGCACAGCACCGTTCGCTCTCTCAGTGGATGTCTGTTGTGCCACGTCCGCTGTGAGTCCTGCGCGGATATGATTTGCGTGCAGCTGAACCCAGACTAGAGAGCTAGCGGGCGTCACTGTGTGGAACAGATTTGATTGATGGAGTCTCGAGTGCGTCCACCACATCGGGGAGATCATGCCGAACTACTTGCACTGACTCCACCTGTTATACGCTGTGACATGATTTTTTTGTTGTGGTGGTGGTGGTTGATTTCTTTTTTTCCTCTTTGAAAGGAGGCAGTAGGGCTAGTGTACACCAAGCAAGGCACCAGAGAAACAAACAAAAAAACGGCAGAACGGTGCATAACGCGTGACAGAGGACATAATTGCAGATTGTCACTTCAGACACAAAAGACACAAAAGCCAGGACGCATGGGGCAAGCATGCAGGCGCGAGAGAGCAAGGTCGTGAAGGGTGAGTTCAGATATAATGTACATGTAATCAGAATCAAAAACTCAGAGCAAAACAAAACAAAAAAGTGGGAAGAAACACCACACAGACGATCGCCACGGGGTGTTTTTGTTGTTTTGTTTTGTTTTCTGTTTAGTCAACGGTCTTTTCCTTCCAAGCCGTCATGGGATCACTCGAAACGCAGGCGAGAATGTTGTTCTTGTTGCTATCCCACGCGCCGACGACCTTCTTTCCGCGCGGCCCCGCGCCGGACTTGTACACGGTGCTGCCATCCTCATCGACATAGTACTGATCGCCCTCTGCCGTTGCGGCCTGACGTGCCTTGAGCTGCGCGATCGCCACATCAGGATCCACATCGGCATACCCAAGAGCAGCCAGCGCGTTCATGCCGTCGAACTGGCCCTTGGGCTTCGTGGTGCGTGTCTGTACGCCGCCGTTGGCGCGGAGACGGTCGGCCTCCACAACGGCGCTCGGTCGCTGGTTCAGCTGCGAGGCATGTGCCATGGATGGATTCGTGCGGTTGCGTTCTTCCTGTCGCGCCTGCATCTCGTCGCGGGCCTTGAGGTTGGTCCAGTCGACGGTTTGCAGGTAGTGCGTGCGGTCCTGTGGATAGGCCTCGGCGTCAGGGGCGACGTACTCCTTGTGCTCCAGGCTGATGGGCGTGTAGTCCGCCTGGCATCCGGTGAAGACGTTGCGGAACTGATTGCGGCGGCGATCGTGATGGTCCACATCCCCGGTGCAGTGAAGGATCCACACGCGCGTCTTTTGCTTGCCGAGATCGGTCAGCGTGCGGCCGTAGTTTTTGATGAGGAGATTGGCCTCCTCCACGTCCATGGTGCGCGTCAGCGTGCTGCGGTAGGTCGGCTCCGGCTTCTGCGGGTCCTGTGCGTAGATCTCGGCGCAGATACCGCGGAACAGCTCGCGTTGGGGGCCAGACGCGGTCATGTTGTACCAGTACTCGACCCGCTCCACTTGCGATGAGAGGAAGATGCTGTGATAGGCTTCGTTCATGAGGTGCCAGCGAGAGGACGCCACCTCCGGCTTCGTTTGATGCATCTTGCGACGTGTGTTCATCTTCGTGTGCGTGTGTGTGTGAGCTCTTGTGGTGGATTGGTTGGATGGCTGTTTCAAGGTCGCCTCTCTATCTCTGAGTCGTCCCTCTTCTGTTGTTTGATTGTTGAGTGAGTTTTCGCCTCGTCGCGAGTGAGGTTATAAGATAGAAAAGGGGGTGTGTCTGTGTGCGTCTTGCTGTAACTGTTGGTTAGAGAGAGAGAGACAAAGAGGAAGGGGGACGAAAGGTGGGGTAGTGTGATGTGCGCTCTGCAAGTTCAAGGTCAACCACGGCATGGTGGTGTCTAGCAGTTAGTCACGAGTCAATGCGCGGGTACGCTGAGCAAGAAAACTGGTGCAAACACAGTGTTTGGTTTGCGTCGTCAGCGCGTGGCAGAACTGTACAGACAGGAAACGAGAGGGCGAAGCGGTTGTACTCTCTGTGTGTGTGATAACGAGTTGTTCTTGTTGTCGTCGTTTTGACTGGATGTGGTGCGCGAACAGACACCATCCGCAATGAGAGGAAGTAACCAAAAAAAAGTAGAAATGTCATATCTAAACAGCAAAAAAAAAGTCTGGAGAACTCTAGTAGAGGAGAACAAAAAAAAAGAAACGGCGATCTAGCAAACGTAAACTGAAATTGAGTACCTGCTTGGGAGCCTCGATGTTATCCGGTGTTCATCTGCGCCATCATGTCCTCGTTCGCCTTCTGCGCAACGCGCATGAGCTGCGCCATGGTCACACTCATCCCCGTCGAGGTGAGCGGCGTTTGCACCACCGAGGAGCTGTTCACACTGATAATGCCACGAAAGCACTTGGTCCA
This sequence comes from Wallacemonas sp. MBr04, assembly GCA_030849635.1. Classification (NCBI taxonomy): domain Eukaryota; phylum Euglenozoa; class Kinetoplastea; order Trypanosomatida; family Trypanosomatidae; genus Wallacemonas; species Wallacemonas sp. MBr04. The sequence goes on from JASANR010001559.1 coordinate 11,501, forward strand.
AACGTCGTACACCTTGCCGTCGCACGTCAGGAGATCCACGCTGCGGGATGCGCTGGTGACGCCGTCGTAGAACCAGAGCGTGAAGGCGCCGTCCACAGGGAGTCGCGCGCGGTGACCGCGACCCTCACGGCAGCCAATGATGGTCTCGGGGGAGATGAGAAACGGCCTGAAGGACGCCGCACGTGGTGTCGCCGTGATGCCGACGAGCTGCTCAAGCGGGACCGAGTCAACCACCTGCACGCCCGTCTGATGCATCGTCCACGAGAGGAACGGAATCAGATCTGACTTGGACGATGTGCGACGGTCGCGTGGCATCATGCGAATGCGAAAGAAGCGCTCCTTGGGCCACTTGCCCGGGGCGTAGTAGACAAAGTACGAGCCACCGCAGCAAATCCCCAAGTAGTGGAGAAACAGCTCCGACATATGGTAGTTGATAAGCTCCCGATAGCGTGGCAGGTAGATGCCGCGAGATTGCAGAAGTGAGAGAACAACGCTGTGCTGTGGATGGCGGTTCCACTGGAATAGTGCCTGTTGAGAGCGCTGAAGGATATCCGGCGGAATGACTGGCTGGGCGTCCAGGTCGACGTCGTCGCCAAGTACGTGGCCTCCCGCCCCGCCGAAGCCACCTTTTTGATTGTCTGCTTGGGTGTCATACCTGTCGTAATCCTCGTAGTCACTATCATCATCATCACGTGCATGACGACGACGTCCACGTCCGCGACGCTGACGCTGGCGACGGCCGCCGCTGTTCGTGGAGTCGTCCGAGTCCGATCGCGATGAGCGAGACTCGCTGCCCGAGGAGCCATACGACCCTGACGAGAGGGATGCTGACGGCGAGGAAGAGAGCGAGCCACCACGGCGTCGGCGGCGGTGTCGGCCCCCTGCGCGGTCCGTGCGTGCAGTGCGCTGCCCACGCTCGGTGCTGTGAACAGTGCCGAAAGGAAGACCTTCTCGCCGTTCCCACGCCGGTGTCGAACGACCGCCAGCGCCGGCAGAGAAAATATTTGGATCAACGCGCGATGTGTCCTTGTTGTTGTTGCTGCTGTAGTAGTTGTTGGCTCCTGTGCGAGGTCCGAAATACGAGTCTGCGTTTGCAACGCGCTCCTGATCCGCCTCCCCACGCCAGTCACCGCCTCGCTGATAGCGTCGCGGGCTGATGCTGACGTACTCATCCGCACCCCACCGCGTCGATGACGCCGCGCCTGAAGCGCGCGAGAAACGATCCGCAAAGCGTGGCTCGTCGCCTGCATCGCCGAGTTTGTTGACGCCCGAGCCGCCAGCTCCCGTTTGCCATCGCTGGCGCCAATCGCTGCCCATGCCGCCACCCTGGGTCCAGCTGTTCGATGTGTAGGCTGGCGTCGGAGAGCCACTCTTTCCGGCGGTGGGGGTGTAGCTGCGATCGTGTGAGCTGTAGACCGTGTTGAACGAGGTGTAGCGGGTGTCCGATGTGCGTGTCGTGCCGGACTGCGCGGAGGACGAGAAGTTCAACTGCGGGACGAACGGCCTTGTGGAGTTGACGGGGTCGTTCATGGCAGCTAAAAGAGACAAAAAAAAGAGGAGAACGAGAGAAAAAGCCACTTGAGGAGGAAAAGAAAAAAGTCACTGGGGTAGTGCTGCAGTTGTATGTTGTTCTTGGTGGTGGTGGTTGACTGTCTAGTGGAACAGTCTAAACGCGCCCTTTTATCGTCGAATGGAGAACGGAGCAGTTGTCGTTTAGAGTAGAGCAAACGATAGAGAGAGGGGAAAGTGGAGGAGAAAGTATGATAAGGAATGTGCGTAGAGACAGTGAGAAACGTCATTCTGTGTTGTGTTCCCTGTGTTTTCTTGTTGTTCTTTCGCGATGTGACTGCGTCTCAAAGGGCATCCGTGCACAGCGCATCAAGACCAGCATAGTCAGTGAACACGAAAAAGAGGGGGGATGAGATGGCGTCCGGTCACCAGCGCGGTCTCTTCCTGCGAGTGGCAAAGACAAACCCACAGAGAAAGAGAAAGAGAACACTCACTATCTTCCTCACGGTTTCATAGAACGCAGGGTCCACGCGCTCCAACTGTTCTGGAGCCCGTATGGAGATATCGCAAGCCGTCGCAGTCACACCAATCCGAGGTGGGTACTGGCAATACGTGCTGTATTGTTCTTGTTTGTGTTGTTCACTGTTTGCTCGCTGACGCCAGCCAAGCAAACAAAGAAAAATTGGGTTGGAGGGGAACTGTTACAACATCAGACATGAGTCAGCGCCATTGTGGCATGCGGAGAAACACAGGTGGAATACACGTCAACGGCATGAGCAACAACAAAAAATAGGGAGAAAAGCTGGTAACAGTTGTGGTTGCTGTTTTGCTGTTGCTTTGCTTCTGGTGTTGTTGTTGTTGTTCTTTTGAAGAACTTTTGCTGCTTGACTGCGTCGTCGTTCCATCTAGTTTGACTGCACACCCTGGGACACATGTTTGATAAGTGAGAATACATCATCCGCAACACACACACACACACACGACAAGAAAGATAAAAGCATATGTGAGGCGGAACAAAGCAAAGATGGAGAAGGTGAGGACTACGTGAACAGTACACTGTCACGTCCAGGCACGGAACAACAAAAGAAAGAGGGTGTGGTAGAGAGCCAATAGTTTTACATGTGGTGTGGCTGATCCCGACTTTTCTTTTTTTTATGTCTGTCTGTATGTGCGTGCTTCGGTGTTGGCCCTGAGCAAAAAAAAAATCGCCATCATCGCAGCATTGACAATTCTAGGAAAGAAAAAAACGAAGATGAAGCAAAAAAAAAAAGAGAAGAGAGGCACAGCCATCACACTCTCTCACTGGCTCCTTGTATCAGCAAAGTCACGTACCGCCGTCGGTCTTGTGAGTCGCCTCCTCGGCCTCCTCGGATGCGGCGTGCGCAGGTGCCAGTTTGTCTAACGTCTCGCTGTGCCGCCGAATCGCGTCCACCACGGCGGGGATCATGAAGCCATCCATCATATCGCACACCAGCGTCTCCTTGTCTGCCTCCTCGACGGGTTGGCGCGGTGCAGGCAGAGCCGCCTGTCGCTGTCGCTCGCTCTCGATGGCGACAGAGAGGGCGGTGTCGGCGACGGAGGACTGGAGAAGATCCTGCAAGAAGCACTGCACCGTCGCATCCGTGGCGCGTGTGTACGCGGCAAAGGTGACCTCCTCGCGATCGCGCAGCACACGCTGTTCCTCACGCCGGGCGACCTCTTCGGCCTCGCGCGCACGGCGCTCCTCCTCGGCCTCCTGCCGGAGTGTTTCGAGGCGCGCCGCGTCCTGCTGACGCGTGAGCGCCTGAAACAGGAAGCCGAGCGTGTCGCTGATGATGTCGCCCTCCGCGGTCTCGAGAACCGCGCGGACCATCGCCTCCTGATTCGCCGCGAGCTCCTCGCGGGTCTTGGCGTCACCGAGCGAGCGTGCCGCAAGTTGAACGCTGGAGGCGGCCTGCAGCTCCTCGATGAGGCCACGGCAGCGTTCCTTGCCTTCGAAGAAGTCGTTCTGCACGGCGCGGCCACGGAGAAGCCGCTGGAGGAGGATGCAGGCCTCTTCGACCTCCTCCTCCTCATCGCCATCAAGGTCCAGCACAGGCGTGGCGGGCCGCTGGAGCTTCGGCGTGGCGCGGTAGGTGTCCAGCACGCGCTGCGTCTCCTCACGGTTCTGGGTGCTGTTGTCCTGGCCGTTCAGCTTTCGATGCATGTATTCGAGGGCATCAACGGATCTCTGGGCCTCACGGCGGAGATAGAGACTGCGGAGCTGCTCCACCGCCGCGTTTTCTGGGACGTCGAAGGACTCGACGCGCACCGCCTCGATGCGGACGCCACGGGCCGCATCGATCTCGGCCAGACCCTCGGCCGCGCTGAGCAGCGCCGGGCGGACGTCGTAGTTCTGTCCACCCGCTGCACCGCCGGCACCACGTGCTGTGCTGAGACCGCCAGTCCCACCCGTGCCGGAGAGCGGGACGGCGCTCTCGTCGATCACCGGCGCACGTGCCTCGGTGCCGTACTTGACGTAGGAATCGAGCAAGTCCTTCGACGTGGCCCCGACCCGCGCAGTCGGTTGCAGGCCGCCCTTGGACGCCAGTTTCTTGTCCAACGCACGGCGCGTGTTGCCGAGGCGGCGACTCTCGTTGATCTCCAGTGTGCGCTTGAGCGTGGACATGTGCTGGGCGCGCACCCGTTCCAGGCGCTCGCGGTTCGCCTCTTCGCGCGCTGCCTCGCGATCGAGGAGGGACGCCTGAATCTGTTCCAGCCGGCGGGCCTGGAGCTTCTCCATGTGCTCCTCCCGCTCGGCCCACTCCTCCTCCTCCAGCTGATGCAGGAGCGTAAAGCGCGCCTCGATCGAGGCCGCGTCGCTGCCCTGCGGCAAGCTCTCCTGCAGCTCACGGCGACGGCGCACGCGCTGGATGAGCTCAACCTCCTCTTGGCCCGCCGGCAGACCATGCTGGTGCGTCAGGCCTTGCAGCTTGAGAATGTCGGGCTCGGCCTGACCGTCCGGGATGAAGTAATCGGGCGAGTACGGATCCGTCTGCACGTCGTTGTCGCGGTAGACGGTCTGCATGCCTGCGTCCCGCACGGCGCCACCACCAGCGCGCGCGGCGGCGGAGAGCTCGTCCACGCCAGCCCCGGCGGCACCCTGAGAGCCGTCCTCAAGGCTCGGCAGGTGGTGATTGCGCGCGGCGGCCCGCACGCCCTTGAGACGCTGCCGCCGGTCCTGGCCGTTGCCGGTCGAGGGGCGGCGCGGCTGCATGCCGGTGCTGAACATGCCGCCGTGGCTGTGACTGAAGGTTTGGCTGTTGAGTGTGGCGGCGAAGTTCTGCTCGCGCTGCGGGACCGACGACGCCAAGTGCAGCTGCGCCGTGTTGGGCCAGCGCTCGTTCTGGGTCTCGTCGGCGAAGGCCGCGCCATCGCCTTCGACGGGACGGCGGAAGAACTTGAAGCGGTCGCGGCCTGCGACCTCGGTTGAGTAGCCCTTGCCACCGCGCACGGCTGTGTTTTGTTGGTTGTACATGACGGTACACGGACACACACGCCGACGGGGGGGGGGGGGTAACGAAGCAACCAAAAGAACAAAAACGAGTAGAAGTAAGGGGGGAAAGAAAAAGGAACACTGCAAGTGACAATACGTCTCTCTCTGTGTATGTATGTCGGCGTGTATAAGTCTGTGGTGAGTAGATAGTTGAACTTCTTTTGTTTTCTTTTTTGTCAAGTATTTTTCTTTCTTTAAAACTGACTACGATTCAGAGGGGGGGAAGAGAGAGGGACAACGAGAGAGGGTAGTGAAAATTTGTATGGGAACACATCTGTGTGTGTTCGTGGGGCAGAGTGCAATCGTTTTCATATTCTTTCTATTGTAATCTCAACCACGAGTCATCATCGGTGATGCGCTGTTATGGGAAGAAGAATGTAACAGGCGCGACAAGCGACGCTGCACACATCGGATCCGAGTCGATCCGCACGTGCGCTTCTTAAATGTCAGTAGTGCGCAGGGTTGGTGCACGAGATGCTCGGTCTCTATTCTTACACGCACTCCTCCACTGTCTTGTGTCTGTGCTTATCCATGAGTGTCTCTCAGTGAGGGAGATTTAGCGTGTTCATGGAGTCGACAAATATTTGTAGATGGATGTGTATGTGTGTGAAGAACTAACAACAATACTTTCTTTTTTTTTGCTTCTCCGAACAAACAAAAACCAAAAGCATCACCGCGATCAACCAACTCAGATCTCAGACCAAACCAGTCGTTTACGACTCCACGGCGTTGCTCTTGAATATCGAAGGCTTCACCCGGCGGTTCATGCCGGTCATGATAGGCCGCAGCTGGTAGAACAGAAACATCACAACCGGAAAGCGGATCACCTCGAGCATCTCGTTGATGAGGAACGCAAAGCCGACGTTCACGTACGTATCCCACGCCTCAATGCGCCGGTAGAATGCGTCCTTGTCGATGTAGGAGCCCAGAAAGAAGAACATAAACTCAAAGGCGGCCTCCTTCTTGATGATATCAGTCGCGAAGCCAACGTAGAGAATGAGAAACGTGCCCACGTACGCGGCCGTGTACAAGAGGAAGAACGCCTTGCCCTGACGCTTGAAGAAGTTCTTCATTTTTGTGAATCGCGACGAGTCGTCCTCGCGAAGGCGATCCATCTCCAGCTCGAATTGTCGATCGGTCTCTTCACTAATGGCTTTCATCTTTTCGCGGCGCCGGGTCGACTGTTCGCGCAGCTCTTCGCGTTGTTGTGACACGAGAGAGGCCGCGCCTTTCGATGTCGTCGTCGGCGTGGTGCCTGCGCCGCCGTCCTCGAGCTGCTGGGACTCCTCCTTCTGCTTGCTCTCGGCCTCGGACATGTAGTCCTTCGTGCTCTTCGTGATCCACTTCTCCGACTTGACGCGATCGGCTGAGCCGCCGCCGATCTTGCCCCCTTTCCTCACAGCGAACCTGGACTTGTTAATGCCCTTGATCGTGTCGGACGTTTGTTCGAACTGCACGTGCCGGCGCGACGTACAGAGCGCAGCCGCAGCGGGCCAGCGGGCCATCACGTTGACGGCGCGCACGGCGCCGAGGAGACCATGTCCGTCCCGCGTCGAGCCTGGCGAGGGTGAGGTCGCGCCAGTGGAGAAGCGGCTGGTCAGGGTATGCTTGCCTGCGAGTGCCATGACCCCGATCGGCGTCCCGAGTAAAACAGGGCCCGTCCGCGAGAGCATCGTGGGTTGAAAGCGCGCAAGAGAAAGTAGGTGATGCTGAAGGGTACTCAAAGGGAGGGGGAAGGGGCGAGCCAGAGAACAGTTGGGGAGAAAAAAAGGGGAGAGACGCAACAGCGAGCGAATGTGATCCAAACACGCTCTGCAGAGTGAAGAAAAGGAAAAGGAAGAAACACCTTCGACCATGAAAGAGAAGGAAATAGCGACGTGGAGAGAACGAGAGACGAAGTGCAAGGTGAATGAGGCAAGAAAGAAAAAGTCGGGGGAACCACTTGGGTATCTGCACGTGCCAGACAGACAGAGAGAGAGCAGTCCCACACCTTGTGGTCCGATATTGTCGGTTTCTTTTTTTCTTCGCGTACCTACAGTTTTTGGTGTTGTCTATTGGCTGTCAAGTAGGTTCCGTTCCTCTGCACGTCTGCTGTGTGATCGGACACGCTCTCATTGGGTGCGTGTGCGTGTGTGTTTTGTTTGTTTGTTTGTTTGTGTATGTATTTGTGTTTGTGTCTGTGTCTGTTAGTGCTCTGCACTTCGTGAGAGAGACGTCAGGTCATCACCGACCGCTTCCATCTCCGCGGAGACGGCCGTGGCGCTGTCGAACACGGGTGCGCCACCGCTGCTCGACGCCGAGGTGGTCCCAGTAGACGTCGCCGACGTGGCGGCCGCAGCAGCGTTGTCGTGCTCGTGTGCGAGGAGAGACTCCAGCTCCTCACGTGTAAAGAACGTCAAGGCCATGTCATCAGGTCCGTTGACTGTCTGTTCACCACGTGCCGTGCCGGCTGCTGAGGCACTGGAATTCTTCTGGCGGCGACGAGCACGCACATCGAGAACAGCCGCAATCAGCTTACGTACCTCCTCCGCGTCGTCATTATCATTCTCATCATTGTGCGCAGCACCGTCTGCAGTTTCACTCGCGTCATCACTGTCATCATCGCGGCCCTCGTTGTGTTGACGACCCGCATTCAACGCCGTCGCCTCGGCCTGTGCACGTGCGAGCTCCTGAGACTCCTCCTCCAGCCTCACCTCGCTGTCATCAGTGGAGGCAAGTGGGGTGTCGCTGATCGGCTGACTCCCCTTACTCGAAAGCCACAGCTCCGCGTTTTCCTCTAGCAACGTCGCATTCACATCGGTCGTGTCGTCTCCGGGTGCCACGTCGACGTCTGTGCTTATGGAGCCATCGAGTGAAGCGAGTGGGTCAAAGATATCCAGCTCCGCCGCGGCGTGCTGTGGTGCGTTCTCCGACACCGCGGGTGTGGAGATGGGCGAGCCGAGAGAAGAGCCAACAGCGGCAGCATCAGCATCAGGTGGTGGTGGTGGTGCCGACGAGGCTGGCCGGCTCTTTCGGAGACTGGTGAGAAAAGCCGACGTCGACGTCGCGGCTGCCGCTGCCGCTGCCGCAGATTTCCTGTGAGAATCGTCAAGAGCACTCGTCGTGGAGAGCCAGCGCACGTGCCGAGCCGGTGCCACCGCATCGCGTGGCACGAGGACGCGCAGCGCTGCACCCGGCGTTGACAGGGCGGCCAACAACCCACTGACCGCGACGTGTGCGCGCGATCGCATTGTGTGTCTTCTGCGAGAGCTTTATCTGTTCTGTCGTATTTTCTGTTTGTTTAATATCGTTTAGTTGTTTGCTGTTGTTGTTGTTTCCTTGCGCGAGGGAGAGAGGGAGAGCGTGGGAAGAGTTGTAGGACAGCAGATTCCGTACAGAGGAGAAGGTCGCACACCCAGACATGGTGGTGGGCAAGGCGGAAGCAAGTCAGCGAATACTACTGTCCAACGGGGAAGGGGAAGGGAAGGGGGGTCTCTGACAGCGCTGTCACGCTGTGAGTCTTTGCGGGATGAACGCGCATGACGCGAACAGTTTGGATTCGCGGGTGGATACGGGTCATCTTCCTTGGAATTGAATCAAGAAAACAAAAACGAAAACAAAAAAGGAAAGGAACGGAAAAGAAACGATGACTGTTCCACCCCACAAGATAAGAAAGTGAATGGAAGAGGGCGGAAGGTTGATGCTTCCCCAAAAAGCAAGCACGCCGTAATCATCGGTGGAGAATTGGGAAGAGTCGTGTGCTGTCATCGTGTGGATGGGTGGTTCGTTACGACGAAGGGAATCAACTTCTTTCGGGGCCCTTTCGGGGGCTTTTCGAGGACAGGGTTGGAGAGCAGGTGGGAAAAGATCTTCTTGCATGAAACCGAAAGTAGAAAACAAAAATAAAAAAAAGTGGTGTATGTACGTGTTGTACTGGACAGGAATCAGTAGCACTCGAGTGTTCTTTTTAACCATCTGTCCCAGCCCTACAACATTTTTTTGGCTGCCGAAAAGGAAAGAAATAGAACGAATAGAACGAATAGAGAAACTTTATGGTGTATATAGTGAAATATGTTTCTATTTCTATTCGTGCCTATGATTCTTTCTATTGCGATGATGTAAATGGAGGTCTAGGCAGCCGTCGCGCCATATGTACAAAAAATAAATAAATAAGGAAACTTGAAGCACCGGCCTTGCCACGAGCTCGTCGACACCGCCTAAGCGCTTGGAGTCACGTGTTCGTCCTCAGACGAGGAATCGGAGGGGGACGACAGCGGTGACTTGGGGTCCGAGACCATTAGAGTGATGCGGGCGCAGGACGACGCTGGCGAGTCCGTTTGCCACTCGGGTGGCGACTCGGAGAAGCTGAGACCGCAGATGTGATCGTTGGCAGCACGCCGGGCGTGGGCAATAAGCCGGTCGAAGGAAGCGTTTCGAGCTTGGGCAGCAAGGAAAGCGTGGTTAGCAACCTGATACTCTTTCGCGACCTGGTCGCACGCCGCAAGCAGAGCGTCAGGAGCGGGCAGAAGGTGTGCGGCATCCAGAGCGTCGATGGCAGCCCGATAGTCCTCAGCAAGCCAGTCGCAGGCTGCGGGCGGGGCGTCGGGAGCGGGTGGAGCGTGGGCAACAGACGGAGCACCGATGTGTGGACGGGGAGGAGAGTCGAGGAGTAAAGTGGGTTGAAACTCACTGGGGCTCTGCATAGGTGGCGGGTCCAGCACGAGAGAGTCGGCGTCACGCCGCGCCGGTAAATACGGAGCGGGAGGCGGGGCTGCGTGCGCACCTCCGTAATCCGAGTCTTCGCCGGTAGGGCTGACTGGAGTCAGCGACTCCGCGTCGCTCTCCACCACATTGGCGGGCGTCTCCGAGTCGTCTCCCCAGGCGTCGTGGTCGTTCATGGGAAACTAAAAGGAGGAAACGAAGAAAGAAAGCAAAATAGGAATGCTGGCACAAGAGAATGAGAGTCAGTACTTTCTTTCGGTTGTGCGCACCAAAAAGATTGAGGGGATGGGTAGAACGGGGTTGAATCTGTTAATCTTGTGTTGCTTAAAACACAAAGCTAAACAACGTACGTGTAGATACTCACAGACACGCAAGCCAGGCCAACATGTAAGCGGGAGAGAAGAGATGGAGAGAAAAAGGTGTGTGGGGGTGTGGGTGTGTTCATGTGCGACCAGTATCGCGCCAGTCTGCTTTGCGTGGTGACAGCCTTCTGCGTGTCGTCCCGACATCGTGCGCGTCTCTCAGCTGTATGTGTTCAGATGAGTGGGGTGGCGATTCAGACAGAGATGCCGTCATGGCCACGCGCCACATGCATTTACGCTCTCTATGCTGTGTGTTTTGATTTTGTGTTCTGTTTTGTTTTGTTTTTGATCGTTCGCAAGTGAAGAGTGAAAGTGAAAACAAGAGGAAGAAAGTGAGCTTTACACCTTTTACCAAAGACAACCACACCGCTGTTGTCGGCGGAGCGTTGCAGATAGGTGTGTGCTGTTGATGGGGTGGATTGCTGTTAGCATGCAAGGAGAAACAATTCCCTCCTGAGTCCTCTCGGGAACCTCTCAAGGAGCACGTGGGGGAGCGGATAGGAAAAGATCTTCCTGCATGAAACCAGATGATGGAAAGCGAAAGAGGAAAAAAACAAAAAGAGAGTGGTGTACGTGGTGGTTGTCAATCCCTGGTTAAGCAACACATTTATGACTGGTGGAGAAGAAAGAAAGAGGAGAGAGAGAGAGAAAACAGTGTCGAAAAAATGGTGGAAAAACAGCTCAAAATGAAGAGATCATTCACTACTCTGGATATGTCATTCAAGACCGGAGAGAACAGGAAAAAGAAAAATGGGGAAAGAAAAATGAAAAGAAAAATGAAAAGAAAAACAGAAGAACAAAGGGCCAATAGCCTCGAAACGGTCACTAGGATATGTGCGAAAAAAAAAGGGGGTGCAGCTGATCTGTGAGAGACGCGCAAACCGTTCACACGTTGCCTGTCTTGGTGCAGAGAGACACAGATGAGGTACTCTCAAAAACAGGGACGGTTGCTGATCCAACCAACGCGTCGTTGCCTTGGCTGCGCACGGTCTTGCCATGAGCATGTCGACGCCGCCTAAGCGCTTGGAGTCACGTCTTCGTCCTTGGGCGAGGAATCGGAGGGGGACGACAGCGGCGGCTTGGGGTCCGAGACCATTCGAGTGCTGCGGGCGCCGGACGGCTGTGACGGCTCTGATGACGAGTCAGATGACGACTCTGGTGACAGCTCTGGTGACGGCTCTGGTGACGGCTGTGGTGACGCCTTTGCTGATGAATCAGAGGAGTTGAGACCGCCGGTGGAGGAATTCATCTCCTCGTCGTTCGCGGGATCGAGGACAGCAGCCATGGCGTCGGCGGCACGCTGAGCCTTGATGTCTACACAGAGAAGAAAGTCGGGGCGTGAAGCCGATGGAAACTTGGGGGAGCTGCGACCGCGGCTGGAACCGTCCAAAGCACGCACAATTTTGGCAACAAACCAAGCGGCGGTAACAAACCAATCCTCGGCTGCACGCTGAACTTGGGGAACAACCCAAGCGTCGGGAGCACGCGCAGCATGGGCAGCACGCCGAGCCTCGTCTACATCGAGAGAAGGGTCGTAGCGTAAAGGCGGTGGTGGAGACTTGGGGGAGCTGCCATCGCAGATGGGATCGTCGGCTGCAGGTGGGGTATCCATGTGTGGACGGAGAGGAATGTCGACGAGTGAATCCGGTTGAAACTCCCAGGGGCTCTGCAAAGGTGACTGGTATAGCACAAGATAGTCGTCGTCATCCAAGGCCGGTAAAGACGGAGCGGGACTGGGGGCTGCGTGCACATCACCGTCACTCGAGGCTTCGCTGGGTGAAGCCAGTGCAAACACACCGGAGCCCTGCTCAGGTGGCCGGTCCAGATTCAGTGGGTTGGCGTGGTGCGCCACCTGTAGGTACGGAGCGGGTTGGACGCCCATGGTCATATCGCTGTAACACGAGGCCTCGCTGAGTGAAGCCAGCGCAAACTCACCGGAGCCCTGCAAAGGTGGCTGGTCTGGATTCAGCGGGTTGGCGTGGTGCGGAGTGGGTTGGACGCCCATGGCCATATCGCTGTAATACGAGGCCGCACTCGTAAGGCGGGGTCGACTCAGCGTCTCCATGACGTGCTCCTCCGCATCAGCGGGTGCTTCCGTTGCCACCTCATCTCGACAGTTTGGCTGGCCTCGCAGCCAGCCGAAGAGGCACGATGCCAGACAGTCGATCCAGGGCATTGGAAAGGGAAAGAAATCGTCTGGAGGACAGACAAAAAATCCACACAGGTGGAGCGCAGGGGAGGGGAGGGGAGGTGGAATGAGAATGGAAAATATAAATGTTGGGTAGATATAGTGGAAAATGACAAAAAGAGAAGTGAAATTTTTTGGCAAGAGGGAAAATAAAAACAGCAAGGTGAAATGAAAAGAATTGATTTGTGTGAAACAAGAGAAAGGGAGGAAACGAAGAAAGCGAGCAAGTAAAGGTTGGTGTTACTAGGGGTGGCGGGAGGAGGGGGGAGAAGGGGTTAAACTGTTGTTGCTGAAGAGGCAAAGCTAAATCAGGCACGTGTAGGTATTCACAGACACGCAAGCCAAGCCAACATGTAAGCGAGAGAGAAGAGATGGAGAGGCAAAGGTGTGTGTGTTTGTGTGTGTGTGTGTGAGTTTGTGCGATCAGTAATGCGCCAGTCTGCTTTGCGCGGTGACAGCCTTCTGCGTGTCGTCCTGGCCGCGTGCGCGTGTCTCCGCTGTGTGTTCAGATGAGTGCGGTGGCGATCCAGAGAGGGATGCCGTCATGGCCACGTGTCACATGCACTTACGCTCTCTCTGTTGTGCGCGATTTGATTTTGTTTTTGATCGTGCGAAAATGAAGAGAAGAAATGGAAAAAAAAATGTCATTGGCTCCAGACGAGAAAAAGTGAAAGCAAGAGCAAGATAGTGAACTGTACACCCCTACACCAAGACAACCACACCGCTGCTGTCGGAGGAGCGTTGCAGAGAAGTGTGTGCTGTTGATTGGGTGGATTGGTGGCAATATACAAGGGGAATCAATTCCCTCGTGAGCCCTTTCGGGGACCTCTCAAGGAGCACGTGAGGCAGCAGGTGGGAACAGATCTTCCTGCATGAAACCAGATGAAGGAAAGAGAAAGAGGAAAGAACAAAAAAAGCGAGTAGTGCACATTGGGGATGCAGTGCACTGTAAATGATGGCATTAGGTGTGTGCCTTGTCTTTTGTTTGATGTCAGTCCCTGTTTAAGCAACACATTTATGACTGGTGAAGAAGAAAGGAAGAGAAGAGAGAGAGAAACAAGACAAGAAAGAGGGAGAAAAAGAAAAAATGGGGGAAAGAAAAATGGAAAAAGGAAAATGATAATGGCGGGCATCAATGAAAATACTGGTCAAATCAAACTTCTTCATTGCCTCAACAAGATGCACGGCAAACACACACACGCACACATTTATGGTGTGATTGTCAACGAGTGCGAAAAAACAATTGTGTGTTGCCAGGACTGTGTTGGTCCATGTGCTTGATGGAAAGTAGACAAAAAAAAGTTGTAGTTGTTCATATTTTATTTGCGTCTATTCTGTGCCGCAGTAGCACCGTATGTACATCAAAAAAGAACGAGAATATGGAAGAAAAATGAAAAAACAGGGGAACAAAGCCCGAAACGGTCACTGGAAAGAGAATAGTTCAAGCATATATGCGGCAAGAAGGGGAGGGGGGGGAGGGGGGCAGCTGATTTGCGAGAGACTCGCAAACCGTTCACACGTTGCCTGTCTTGGTGCAGAGAGACACAGATGAGGTACTCTCAAAAACAGGGACGGTTGCTGATCCAACCAACGCGTCGTTGTTTTGGCTGCGTGCGGCCTTGCCACGAGCTCGTCGACACCGCCTAAGCGCTTGGAGTCACGTGTTCGTCCTCAGACGAGGAATCGGAGGGGGACGACAGCGGTGACTTGGGGTCCGAGAGATTGGCAGTCGGAGTGCTGCGGGCGCCGGACGACTCTGACAGCTCCGGTGACGAGTCAGATGACGAGTCAGATGACAGCTCTGGTGACGGCTCTGGTGACGGCGCTGGTGACGCCTTTGCTGATGAATCAGAGGAGCTGAGACCGCCGGTGGAGGAATTCATCTCCTCTTCGTTAGTGGCATCGAAGGAAGTAGCCATGGCGTCGGCAGTAAGCAGATCGAGGGCATCAGCCATAGCGTCAGCAACAAGCTGATGGTGGGTAGCAAGCAGATCATCGCCAGCAAGCACAGCGTGACCAACAAGCATAGCGTCGGCAGCAAGCTGATCGAGGGCAGCAAGTAGATCGTCAGCAGCGGGGGGAGCGACGAGGTGTCCACGAACAGGAGACTCGGGGCGTGAAGCTGCTTCAAACACTTGCAGTCCACCGTCGGGGACAAGGCTCTCCGAAGCGTGATTGTTGAGCGGCGCCGGGTCCAATGTAAATGGGTACTCGTTATTCGACGACTGTAGATAGGGAGCGGGACCGGCGGCTGCGCGCACATCGTTGTAATACGAGTCTTCGCTGGTAAGGCTCACTCGACCCAGCGACTCCTCGTCGCTCTCCTCGGCGGGTACCTCCGCGTCACGCTCAGCCACGTTGGCGGGTACCTCCGCGTCACGCTCATCCGCGTTGGTGGGTGCCTCCGCGTCACGCTCAGCCATATCGGCGGGTACCTCCGCGTCACGCTCAGCCACGTTGGCGGGTACCTCCGCGTCACGCTCATCCGCGTTGGTGGGTGCCTTGTCCGCCACGCCACCACAACTGTCGGGGTCTTGCATTTGCAAGAAGATGTTTTATGAAGGAAAGAAAAAAAACTGGGAGGAGGAGAAAAAGAAGAAACGGGAGAAATAAAAAAAATTGCGTGGTATGAAACAAGAGAAAATGAGGAAAAGAAAAAAAGAGCAAGAGGGGATGAACAAAAAGAAGAAGGTAAAAAAAAAGTTTGTGTCACTAGAGAGAGAAACGTAGTAGTCTCTTTCAGTTGCGGGCACCAAGAAGGGCGGGGTGGCTGGGGAGTGGCGGGGAGGGGATAAACTCGTGTTGCTTAAAAGGCAAAGCTAAACCAGGCACGTGTAGGTATTCACAGACGCGCAAGTCAGGCCAACATGTAAGCGGGGAGGAAGAAATGGAGAGACAAGTGTGTGTGTGTGTGTGTGTGTGTGTTCATGTGCGACCAGTAATGCGCCAGTCTGCTTTGCGTGGTGAGAGCGTTCAGTGTGTCGTCCCGACGTCGTGCGCGTCTCCCAGCTGTGTGTGTTTAGATGAGGGGGGTGGCGATCCAGAGAGAGATGCCGTCATGGCCACACGCCACATGCATTTACGAGTTCTTCTTTGTTTGTCTGTTTTTTGACAGCACGCAAACAAAACGAAACAATAAAAAAAGTCATCGTGGGGTCGTGAAGTGTCTTCATGTCAGCCAAGACGTTCACACGTGAATGCCACAAGCGGTCGGCGAAGAAGCGAACAGTAAGAAACGTTGTGAAGAGATACCCCTTCTCGCTTCCCCTCCCCCCCCCTCTCCCTTTTTTTTGTCGCAGAAAAAACTGTAGACTGTGGCTCATGACTGTGCAGCGGTGGCGTAGTATCCTGGGCGCCACGGCGTGCTGCCATCCTTGGCCGCAAAGAACGGTGGCGGGATCACCCACAGCGCACTGTCAGTCGCGAGCCACCACAGCAACGCAACGTACAGCAGTACAAACAACGCGCACGACAACGCGAGGAGCCAACGTGCCCGGCGCACCAGCGTGGCGATGAGAGGACTGTCGGCCGTGTGAAGGCGAAAGCGCGTGATGAGGATTAACCAAAGCAGCGGCAGGCAGAAGAAGCCGCCGTAGTAATACAGCTTGCACCACCACTCCGCCCCCTCGCGGTTCAGAGGCTTGCCGGCGAGCATGATCGTGCCACACAGTGTTCCCGGCTCTGTGTGTAGTGATGGATGTGTGCTAGTTTGCCCAGCTGCTGTGTGGTTTGCGTGCCTGTTGTTTGGTGTTGTTGTTTCAGTGGCATGAACGCAGGAGAGAGAGAGACGGGGGGAGGGGAAGAGGGAGGGAACACAGTTCATGTGGTGGTTGGAGGTGACCAAACAGATTATGACAATGCGGATGTCACGGTGTGTTGTGCGCAGGACAATCGCGCTGGTGACCTATTGATCAGTGGAAACAGCCAGCCCAGAGAGAGAGCAGAAAAAGAAAACAATGAGGTGCACTGAGGCTGACCTGAAGGACAAGGTTTACGTCTTCCTGTGTGCTTGGTGTAGCTCTTATTGCACACCTTTTGTGTTGGCGCGTACGCCAAGAGCAGTACAATGTGCCTTTGTCTCTGTGAGTATTGTGTTCTGCTGGTGATGTTGTTGTTGTTGTTGTTTGTGGGAGGAGATTTCTTTTTGTGTTGTTTTGTTTGCTCTCGTAACCGTTGCACGAGTCGTGTTGGTAGGTCGAACAGTATATGTTGACAACGGTGCGAAGAGACAAACAACAAGAGAAAGAGAAAGAGAAAAAAAACGCTGATGAAAAGCAATTCAATGTACATTAATGAACATGGTGTCATGCAGTGGGCGCCTCAGTGGTCACGTCGAGCGACCACACTGGCGTGCAGACAGAGTGTGTGTGTGTGTGCAACAAAGAAGAAGCGAGTGCGGAGTCAGTCCTCAGGGAACAAGACGCAACATGAGAATGCGGAAAAGAGGAAGGTGGCGGTCACGTCAGGCAAATCGGCTTCCGTCCAGCTTTCGCGACTTGCGACTGGCACCGTGACCGGCCCTGACGGCAGGACGCCCTGTGGAGTCGGCTGTGCTGCGCGCTTGTGTCACCTGCACGAACTCAGGAGGCAGGCGAAGGGGCAGCTCCGTGTTGCTGGTCGTGATGGTCGTGGTGGTCCTCTGTGGGAGGTCGATGTCGCCGCTGCTGGTCGGGCGTGGTTCACCACCCGTTGTTGCTGTTGTCATCGCCGCTGTTGTCGTTGCGGTGGTGGTGCGTGTTGGCATCGTGCTTGACAAGGCCGGTGTGGCTCCCGATGTCGTCGAGGTGAGTGTGCGCTTGTCGATGACATCCCGTCCTGTCGACGGTGCCGCCTTGTTGTGCGACGCCGCTCTCAGCTGCTGCTGCAGCCGCATCGTCTCCAACGCCGTCGGTGCGGTCGTCGTGAGCGGGACAGAGGCCAGTGACGGCGCGGGTGCGGCTGTACTTGGTCCAGGTGCTGCCACTGCTGTGGTCCCTTCAGGCGCGAGCGGCGCGAGGTGTGGCAGTCGCAGCCTCAGAAACTTCTCGCGCTCCGTTGGCTCCTGCGTCAGCACACGGTCGCACCACTCTTGCCGGCGTTGCAGCTGTGCGTTCTCTGTGTTTTGCCGTGCTTGCGTGGTGCGCTGTTCTCGCAACTGGCGCGCCTTGGCGATGGATGTCGCAGCGGCTCGCAGCGGATCGTCAATGATCGACGTCGGCGGCGGCGCAGCTGTTGCGCCGTGTGTGGTGGTGCCTTGCACCGTCTCTTGTGCGTCTCCGCTTGTTTGGTCTGTAGGGCCGACCACCACAGATGCCGTGGCAGTCGCGGCGGCTCCTTGTGCTGCGCCAGAGCTGCCTGTCGTGTAGAAGGTGCTGCCAGGAGGGAACAGGGACATGTAGTTCGGATGCTGCCCGTCGTAACGGATCGTCACGTCCTCGTCACGCGGCGCGGCATCCTTGGCGGGCTGTGGGGATAGGCGCGCGTCTGTGGGCACGGCGAGGTGGAGGCCAGCGATGGCCAGCATCCGCTGCTCCTCTGTGGGCGGCCGGAACACCATCGGGGGAGAGTGGTAATACGCGTTGTCAGGACGTGCTAACGTCGTCGCCGCCGCACTCGCCGAGCCCTGCTGGTGCGCCGGTGCCGATGGAGGCGGCTGCGCTCGCCAGATGCTGTCAAGCTGCGCGGCGTGCGACGGTGCGCCGGCGGTGGACCACCACCACTGCAGCAAGGGATTCTCAGGATCGAGCAGGTGGTACGGTGTCGCGCTGGCCAGTTGCGGGTTGTCGGCTGTGGTGTACAGCACGCTGTCCCGGGTTCGGTCGGCCCCGAAGAGGGTCTGTTCACCCTCCGCCACTGGGAGCGTCATGGGCACCAAATAGAGTGGTGCGAGCCCGCCCTCCGCAGACACCACAGCGGGCGTGGCCAGCGAGGATGACGGGGCAGTGTTGTTGGGGTTGGTGATGTAGACGTACGTGCCATCACGCTGTGTGCCTGGGATGCGTGTAATAGTGGTGGTGGCGGTGCCACTCCCATTCGGGTCACGGGTGGCTGTCTCGGTGCGCACTGCCGGTGCAGGGGCGGGAAAGAGAACCTGCGTCATGGGAACCGTCCAGCGATCCAGCGCGCGTCCGCCCGCGCCAAGACGGGCACCGCGCACGATGCCACCCTCACCACCCTCATCATCATCGTCGTCGTCGTTGACAGCATTGAAGATGTTGTTGGCGCTCGCATCGCCGCCGCCACGTGCACTGTTGAAGAGCTGTGTGAGCCGCTGCTGGCCTTGCAACACGAGGTCGGTGCCCTCGTCGTCCGCCACGTAGTACGCATCCTTGGACGCGTCGTACTGGAGGTAAATCGGACCGCGCCGGTCGCTCATGGGAAGCCCCAGCTGCACGCCCTGGCAGTAGTCCATCACCGCAGCGTACGGCGTGCGCTTCTGGCCTCTCGTGACGATGCGCGAGGCAAGAGACGGGTCGGAGTTGGCCGTCGTCGTCGTCGTCGTCGCCATACCTGCCTCACCACCTTCCCCGCCTCGAGGCACTTGTTGTTGTTGCTGCTGTTGCAGAAAGGCGTTGATTGGGATCTTTTCTCCTTGGAATACCACGTAGTTCGCGAGCGGTCTCTGGCGCGCCTGCACAAGCCCCGCTGGCAGGAAGCTGACAGCCTCGCCACCCTGGCCGTAAAATTTCTGTGGCGGTGTCTTCCAGTACGGCGACTGGAGCAGACGCGCCAGATGGGCCTCGCGCTCTGCCTTCTCGCGCGCCAGACGCTCCGCCCGTTCCTCGTCCGTTTCCTTGCGTTCCTTCTCCCAGTCGCGGAAAGCGAGTTTGTGGTCACGCAGTAGCCGCAGGAGTGCGTTGATGCGCAGGGTGTCGTCTTGGATGCGATCCTCTGCGACCTCGCACACCTTGCTGAGCATGGCGATGCGGATGTCGAGCTCCTCGTCGCTCTCAAGGTCCTGCTCGTCCGTGCCAGCGCGGAGGTGATCGATGGAGAGGATGTTCTCTTTGGTGCGTCGGCGCCGTGCACGTGAAGACATGCCAGACGCGGTCGAGGCGGCCCGACTCACGCGTGAGCCAGAGCGCGCGCCGTTGCGTCTCTCACCACCACCTCCACCTCCACCTCCACCTCCTCTGTCGTCGCGACTGGCGTTGTTGGTGTCGTCGACAACATCCAGTATATCCTGCAGCTTCTGCAGCGTGGTGCGTCGCCGAACCGTTTGCACGATGCGATGAAGCCGCAGCTGCACAAGCTCCTTCAGCAGCTCACGTGCAGTGCGCGCGCCGTCATCGCCAGCGACAGCAGCGTCCTCCCAGCCGTCCTGCATGCCCCATGCTGCGCTCTCTGTCAAGGTGCGCACGACATTCTCGTTGGTGTTGTCAGCCTCCTCGCCGTCATCGTCGTTGTCGCCGCCACCGCGAGTGGCCTGGGCGGTTGATTTGGATCGCTTTGAGCTGCGTCGTCGCGCCAGTTCATCGCGCGTGCGGTTGCCCTGGCCATCGTGCAGTCGATCACGCCACGCGGCGCGCTCCTTGCGACGTCCACGCGCGGAGGTGATTCGAATTTCGTTCTCCAGCTGAACGGCCTTGCGCAGGCGCAGCTTCCGGGCCAGCCCCTGCAGGCCATCGAACACCTTCTGCGCGCTCGCCGTGACCGGGTGGTGCTCCCAGTACGGAAGGCCATCCGTCTTGTAGGTCGACGGCGTCGGTGAGGGTGAGCCCGCCCCCTCCTCCTCCTCCGCCTCACTACGCGCATCACCATCGTCGAAGGGACGCGGTGCCGGTGTGGAGGTCGCGGTGGTGCCGGTGGATTTGGTCCACTGAGGTGGAGCCGGGGAGCAGGACACACTCTTCTGCACAGACTCACCAAACACGTTGACGTCCAGTGCCGTCTCACCTGGCGACTCTCTTGTTGTTGTGGCTGTGGACGGTTCGGGTGCGGGCGATGAGGATGAGGGTGCGCCGTTGTGTGCCTTGGCGCGGAATGCTTCGGTCGCAGCTTTGCCAGACGTTGTGGTGCCCTTCTTATCGTCCTGCTGCGTGCGGTGAGTTGTGCTCGTCGCAGTCGCAGTCGCCGTGGTGGCCTTGTCTGAAAGATATAGCGGGTGCACGTCCTTTGCTTCGGCATTCTTGGTCTGCTTCTCCTCTGCACGCCAGAACTCATCCTGGAGGCGAATCAGCTCCGATGCGATGTTCGGCCGCTCGCGTTCATTCTCGGGGTTCTCAAAGAAGCTCGTGATGGCGGTGCTGCTGTGCTGCGCGTGGTGATCGGTGATGAGCAGATCAGCCCGGCTACGCGCCCGTGCGTCACGCTGGATGGTGCGCACCGTTTCGTCCGTTGCCTTGATGTACACAAGAAAGAAGTTGAGCAGCACGTCGATACGACTCTGCAGAAGTGACATGGCCTGCTGGAGGTTGAACATGTAGTCGTGCAGCATGGTGCTGCGCAAGTTCTCCATCTCCTCCTTGATGATGGCGATGCGCTCGGCGTAGTCGCGGCGCACCTCCTCGAGCGCCAGCTTCTGTGCCCACCACCACTTGTTGCTCCGTGTCTGTTCGATCTGCATCTCGTGCTCCATCCGCTCCATTCGGTCGCGGCGCTCAGCTCGCGCGAACTGGAACCCGACGCGGCGCTTGCTCCGCTCCTTGGTCACGAGTTCTTCGGCCGCCTCCTTCGCGACGATCAACTCGACGTAACGGTCATCCCAGGCGCTGCTCGGGCCGTTCAGTAAGGAAACGTACCGCTCATAGTCAAAGACGGCATCGACGCTCTCGTTGGGGTGCGCGATGGTGTACAGCATCATCATCTGCTGCTGTTGTTGCTGCTGCTGCTGGGTATCACGCTCCCCGTTGCGTAGGCTCGCCCCGCTTCCTGGGCTCGTCGCGCGGCTCGCTGACTTGTCGCCGCTCTTGCCACCGTGCTGTCGTTGTGCGTGTGACGCCAGTGGAGGGGCGTCGGACGTCGTGTCGCACGGCTCGGGTGCTGCGAGTCGCCCAGAATCCTCCGCCGTGAGCTCAGACGAGTCCTCGCGCGCAGCCGCAGCCGCAGCCGCAGCCGCCGCTGAAGAGCCGAACTGCGCTGTTTTCATGAACGTCGGAGGGCTGGAGACATCCGCGATGCTGTTGCGGCCGCCAGCGTGAGCGCCGTCGTCGGCTGCGGAGACGCGACTGGGCATGCGCGTGACGGCCAGTTTATGCAGCGGTGGCGGCGGTGGTGGCGATGGTGTTGTCGAGGCACCCGCTGATGAGTTTGTGGCCGGTGGGAAGCCACCACGCCCCAGCACATCACCCAGATGACACGGCGTCGTCGCACCGGCACTGGCACCAGCCGAGTGGAAGGACGACGATGGTGACAGCGCCACTGCTGGCGGCATCTGCGTGCGTGAGGAGCACTCAAGACCATCGGTGCGTCCATCGGCAAGAGACGTGGAGAGACGCGCGTTCGTGCTGCGAACGCTGCTGTAGCTCACGCGGTGTACTGCCGCCGCCGCACCACCAGCACCACTCGATGAACCCGCTCCGGTGTTGCTGCCGCTGAGTCCGCTGAGACCGACGCCCTTCTTCTGTTGCAGCTGCAAATCGCTGATGCGCTGACGCAGAATGAGGACCTCGTGAAAGTAGCTGTGGAGCATGTAGTCGTGCGCCTTCTTCAAGTCTGTCAGTGCAATCTGCGTGTCTGTTTGTTGCTGCACCAGAGCGTCACATTCAGCGCGAGCATCCTGCAGCTCTTGGTAATACCGCGCGCACTGCTCCTCTTCACGTCCGAGTTGCGAGGCGGGAATGGCGAGGCTCACGACGTTGTTGACGATGTCGGTGGCGATGACTCGGCAGATCTGGTCAGAGGACTCCTCGAATCCAGGCTGGAGGGACTGCATATGCTCGTACGATTTCTTGACGAGGTGTTGGAGAAGTCGCTGGACATCGGCACGGACCTGTGGGTGGACGCGGTGGAGAGCGAGCAACGCGTTGACGTCGCGGGCTGTTGACTCCACCGCGAGAGTGAAGCTTCCCATCGTGCACGGAAGCAGAGAAAGGGAAGTTCAAGTAAAGTAAAACAAAAAAAAGGAACAAAAACAACGTAACCAAGAGAACGAAAAGGGGGGAGAGATACACCACTGCTCGTCGTCGTCTTCGTCCACGAGAAGCGAGAGAGAGAGAGAGAGAGAGAGAGAAAAAAAAATGGTTACCCCACAGAAACTTCTGACAGAGAGGAGAGAAAAGAAAAGAGAGAAGAGTAAGTGATTCAGAGAGATCAAAATAGAAGGTGGACTGTGAAGAAGCGCACTTCTGTTTTCAGCTTCATGAGTGATAGCAGTTTTAGTTGCTCAGCTGTTGTTGTTCGAGTGGTTGTGCTGAAACCAACGCGAGTGCGCAGACAACCACATGAGTTGCATTTTGGGGGGGATAGTTACGTATGTGTGAGTAAGTGATTTGGGGTGGAATATTTACGTACGTGTTAACCGTTTCATTCGACTCACGCCAATAGCGCACATGCCCATCTGCGATGCGCACCTCTCTCTCTCTTCTCATCGGGGGATTACAGGCTGGACTTGCCGTTTGCCTTGCGCCAAATCTCCAGCCCGCGTGCGAACGTTCCAGTCGTCATGCCGCTGCCACAATAGCAGCACGGCACACCGAGTGCCGAGACACTCCGGATGTTGTTGGTCTGGTTGTCGAAGAAGAGCATCTGGTTGTAGCTCGTGATGCGGGGATCGAGTTTGTGCGCCTTGGTCAAGATCGTGCTGTGGTGATCCGACTTGGAGGCGTAGTAGATCTCGCGCAGATCGCCGAAGAGGCTGCCCATCGTCACGGTCTCGTTCGCGGCGTTCGTGAAGGTGTACAGCTTCAGGAGCTGGGCCGCCCACTGGGGCTCATCGCACGTCGACGAAATGGCGAGGTAGGTTGAGTCCCACTTGGGGTCCGACAGCAGCTCCTGCAGCACACGTCGGGTTTCGCCGATTAAGCGCACCTGCGTGCCGGACCGATCGATCATGACGTCAGGGTCAGACTGGTGTGGCTTGAATGGTGCACCGCCGCTGAGCTGATACATCTCAGGGTTCCAGAGGGTACCGTCGAGATCAAAGACGATGACGCGGGGGATTTCGTCGTCCGTTGTCATTTTGGGTGTTGCTTCGCTCGACGTGTTGTTGCGCTTCGGCATTGCGTTCGCGCTCTCTATAAACCGTTTTGGATGTGTTGCTGTTGGTTTTTTGTTGTTATACTGCTTGCGTTATTGACGTTGTTGGTGTTGTTTCGTGAAAAGACACAGTGAGGTAGAGAAAAAGGAATACGAGGTATTTGTGTGTTTGTGGGTGGGGTGGATGGTTGTGACCCCAGATGAGTTCCTCTTACACAGTTGTAGTCCTGGGGGCACGCACGACGAACGTTGTTTTTTCTTTTTCTTTCTTTTTTGACTGCCTCACCATGACTGCTGCCGTCATGCTTCGAACGGTTTTCGTGTCACGACGGAGGAAGGGAGGGAGGGGCTGGTGTTTTCTCTCCTCACTGAATATGCCATGGCTGTGGGGGCAAAAACGTCTGCGATCGTGAATCGAGCAGTCGTCGCAGAGCGGTGGAATAGCACTGGTAGATGGACGCACACGTGTGTGTCCAAGCAGCTGATGATCGTGTTGTGATCCTAGTCATCTGTGCGTTTCATATTTCGTTTGTTTGTTTTTGTTTTTGTGTGTTTGGATGAGTTGACAGACGGCCTCCTTTGCTGGGGGGTATATACGATACGCTTTCATTCTGCTTGTTTCAACGGCAACCTTGGTTTGTGCCTCGGTTCTCCTGAGTATGTTTTGTTGAGGAGGGTGAGAGTTTTTGCTGTTGCTGCTTGGTTGGTGTGTATTTTTTGATGTGTCAGAAAGAAAGATAGCAAGGTTCAATGCGCGTCTGTGCTCATCGTTAGTGTTAATTCTTACAGCAAATAGGAGAAAGAGAAAACGCACAGTGATGCGGAAACGAAAGGTAATTTAATGTGAGTCGACCGTAGAAAAGTAACAAGCGATGGAAAAATCAACGTCACTGTCAACAACAATAACATCATGGAGACGGCAAGCGGCTGCGCGTTCTCCTGTCACCTGCGTTGTCCACGGCAGGCAGCGCAGGTCAAATCAAATTGAAAAGCACGAGGTAGAAGAAGGAAAAAAGTATATTGATATTGTACTGATGACAGAAGGTGGCAAGCCAAAAGGCGGGGGGAACAACCACATCACCTCGTATTATTTTTTTTGAGAGGAGGGAGAGACAGCTATGGAGAAAATATGTGGCAAGGAAAGAAAAGTTGAAGAAGAAAACAAGAGTGATGGATGCCTACAAGCAATCACAGCATCACGGCTTTCACACTCGTTGACGATGAGAAGAGCTCATGCACAACGGCTAAGTGACATCAAGACATATCTCTCCTTCGCCTGGTCTACCATTCACAACGGTGAATGACGAAGAAGAAAAAAGTGGGAAAAGAACAAGAGAGAAAAAGAAACACAAGAAAACACAAAAGAGCTGGCCACACGTTGAGATGAGATCGAAACTGAAGCCCAACGAAAAGGATGGGAGTTTCTTCTAATTCAATTCATTTATATAGTCGCAGCAGAAGGACATCCTGTTGCTGAGCTGTTGTTGTTGTTGTGTGTGTATGTGGTGGGGTGGGTCTTTTGTGCTTGTGGCGTTGCTGTGTGGAGCTCCATTTGCAAACAAACAAGAAGAAACAAAATAAAGGAAACGTCAAGAATCGACTACTAGTGAGAAGAAGTTCTCGCAAAACGTTGGGCATGGTGGGGTTGGTTTGGTTGAATAGCTGTTTGTTTGTGTTTGTGGTGTACATGAGTGGCTGAGTGGCTGAGTGGCTGAGGAGAGAAGCGTGGTGCCGTGAGGGCGATGTCAAAGAGAGAGGAGAGAAAGGCAAGAGCCACCGCGCTGTCTTCGCTTCGCTGCCCTCACGTGCATCCTCTCTCTCCTCTACGTGTCTCCGTTGTTGTTGCGCTCAGACGAAACTCCAGAAGCGCACGTTACCGTCAGGTGACGCCGTGACCACCACATGCGATGCACTTTCGATTTTGATGCCACGTGAGAGCCCCTTCCATCCTTGTGGGTAGCCGCCAAGGACGGTGTTGAGCTTGCGCACGTCCCACAGGTACAAGTTCTCGCCCACGCTGGCTGCGAGGTGGATGTCGTCAACGTCCAGACCCGTGACGTAGTTCTTCAGCTTCAGTGTGTGGACGGTGTGTGCGGTGACCACGTTGCCCGATGCATCTGTTGGTGCGCCAACACCGCCTGCTGCGCCGACCAGGCCGCGTGGTACACGCAGGTCCCAGGAAAGGATGCTGCTGTCGAAGGAACCGGTGAAAAACTGATTGTCGTCACGCACCGTCAGCGCGGGGAGCTTGCGCGTGTGCTCTGTCAGGTTCCCAAAGGCCGCGCCTTGCGAGACATCAATGACGCAGACGGAGCCGTCGCCACCGCCGACGAGGGCGACCGGTGCGTTGGGCAAGCAGTCAATTACCTGTCCGTTGGACGGGATCGGCACGAGCTGCACCGCATCGCTGTCACCGGTGCGAATGACGAGATTGTTGTGGAGGCCACCGATGAGGAGCGGGGACGGGTGCTGGTTCTTGAGGTAGCTCACGCAGTAGACGTCCGCGCCGAGCGAGGTGGCCGAGGTGGGCACGAGTGTCGTCTCAGTCGGGGCCTCCCCGTTCTCAGCGGAGAGCGTCCACGAAGCCGATGTGCCGTCCTCACAGCCCGTGGCGAAGTGCAGCTTGTCAGCAAAGCTGACGTCCCAGATCGAGGCGTTGTGCGCGTGCGCCTGCAGCAGCGAGTTGCCGAGCGAATCGAGAAAGTAGACGTTGCCAAAGGACGAGCCGACCGCGAAGCGTCCCGGCTCGCCAGCGGAGCGAACGCAGAGAAACTTGTCATTGGCGATTCCGGTGAAGGTCTTGACGAGAGCGACGCTGCCGCTGACGTCGATCGGGCAGTCGCGGCGCTGCGCCTTGACGACCTCGCGTGGCGCGATGTCGACGATCTCAACCGCAGCGTTGATGCGGACGCGGCGTTTCGGGACCGGCTCCGCCGTGGCGCGCCCCGCGCTGAGCACCCTATCCGCGGCAGCACCGAGGTGCGAGGCGGAGAGCGCGTCGGCCGTGACAATGCGGTTGCGTGACTGCGACGTCGCCATCGAGTCCGACAAGATCGAGGAGCCCTCGAACTGCGAGACGAGCTTGATCACCACGGCGGAGCTAATGATTCGGCGCGGAAAGTGAGGGTGGGGCTCGAGACTGAAGACGACACGCGACTTGTCGTCGAAGCCTTGAAAGTTGTGCTCGCGAGCATCCTGCAAGAGCTCGTCAATGAGCCGGCACGAGTTGATCGACTTGTGCGCGTTGATCAGCGCGAACCACGCACCGCTGCGCATAGCCTCTGCGAATTGGGCGGCGAGGACATCCGGCTTGGGTCTCAGGCGCAGCTTCTGGGCCAAGTCAATCGCCACCAGACGACGCCCACTCGCCATGGCGAGCAGCTCCAGCTCCGCGACGGGGTTGACGTCCTGTGTGATGCAAATCACCGCGTGGCCGACCTTGGTGTTGTCCAGTGCGCGCTTCAACCGCCCGCGGATGGTCTCCTCCGACAAGGCGGTGGCGTTGAATCCGAGAAAGCTACGTGCGTCGTCGCGCATGGAGAGGCGCATCTGCTCAAACTCAAGCAGGGGCGGGGCCGACTGCGCGCCGGGCGAGCTGCCCTGTGTGCTCCCGCGCGCGCCCGCCGCCGCCGCACCACCCGCGTTCAGCGCGGGATCTTTTGGTGACAGACGCACCACGTTGAACTCAAGGGATGAGACATCTGACATGCTGCTGCTGCGGTGCACGTTCGACGTGCCAGAGCCGTCCGGGCCGTCGTGCGTCACAAACGGTGGCGGTGGCGCAGGCATCCGTGAGGCCAGTGCGCTGGTAAACGCCGGATTCACCCGCAGAGAGGCGAGGTCAATGTACGGCTGGTCGATGCTGCTAGGGACGCCGGGGAGCTCCGCATCGGCCCGCGCCACTTCCTGCGAGGAGGCGGGCGGCGGCGGTGCGTTCACCGCCAACAAGGCGTCGACCTCACTTGGCTTGGGCTTCGCGACGTCACTGAGGTGACCGTTCGCGACGACGCTCTGCTCAATCGGGACGCGATCGGAATGAACGTCGGTGCGCTTAAACGTGACGGTGATCTGTCCATCACCACCGTTCGCGACCTTGCGCAGCAGACGCTCCTTCAGATCGCCGCTGTCAGAGACCGATTCACCGTCAATCGCCACGACGCGGCACGACGTGGTGCCGACCTCTTGCACGAGGTCCTTGTGCGAGGACGGCAGCACGCCGGTGATTTTGCAATCGGGGGCAAACCCGAAGCTGTCGACCAGCGCGTCGACGTTCGTTTTGACTTGCACAACGGGGCGCGAGGACATCCTCACGTGACGTTGAAGGTGTTTTTTTTGTTTTTAGTGAGTTGTTGTTGTTTTTATTTCTCTGTACAGAGAAAGAAAAAAAAACGAAACAAGGGTGCAGCGAGAGGGGGGGGAGGGAGGAGGGAGGAAAACACGCGCCCAACCGTTCTGCACCAGGAATACGCGTGTTGCCGGTGCGCACTTCAAATTGTGAAGTCAACGCAAAGTGTGAAATAGAAAGTAACAGGACTCGTGAAAGGAACCAGAACCCAGCACAGTCAAGCGAAGAAAAAAAAACAAAAAACAGAAGAAGAAAAAGAAATGGAAAAAGTAAATGTCAAAGCTCGCGCCGTGGAGAAGAGAAGGGTGCGCGAAGAGTTGCTTGTTTGTTTGTTTTTAAAGAAACTGCTCACAGGCACTGTTTGTTGGGACTGCGCGGGTATTGATGACGAACGTTCCCCGCTTGATTGCTTGTCTTTTTTTTCGTTGAAGCGTTTCGATTCTCTAGGCCTGCTAAACTGTTACAATTGATTCTCTTCTTTTCAATAAGAAGAAAATCTATGTGGTACTGGTTGTTTGGTTCACCACTACTTAGTGGTTTCTCTTCTCTTCGCTCAATATAAATCTGGGAGAGGGGGGAAACCAAAAAAAAAAACAAGAAGCTGCTCAATGTACACGTTGCACTCAAAAAAGGTGAGAAAGTCTTTTTGTGCCGCAGTGAAAAAAACACAAAAAACTTCGAAAAAATCACAGATGCGCACAATCAATTAGTACAAAAGAAAGCGCAAGGAAGGGAGAAAACAAGACAAAATGATGAGACAACTGATGGCTTGTTGCGCACCTCCTTGAGAAAGAACGAGACCAAAACAGGAGAAAAGAGGAGGGTGGCAGACGAACAGCGCAACAAGAGGAAAAAATGCTGGTGTATTAAGAAAAGGTAGAAAAAAAAGAGAGACTGAAGAAAACAGAATGTAAACGAAACAAACAACCAAACAGGGAAGTGAACACAAAATAATTGTGATTTTTTTGCGTTCCACTTTCAAGACAACGCAGAGTAGAGTGTGTCGTATTTCGAAAAACGAAAAGAAAAAAGAAGAAGAGACACAAATCAATTAACTGAATGTCCCTCTTTCGATTGTTTCGTTTTTTTTATCGTTCACGAGTACAGTTGATCTGTCGTTGTTGCAGAGGTGGAAAGAGAGAGATAGCGTACTAGAAACAACAACAAAACAAGGCAAAAAAAGGTATGTTTCAAATTCAGGTAGCGAATTTGCTGTGAGAGAGTAGGAAGGAGATGGGAGAAAGGAGGGGAAAAGGTGGGTGAGAAGGCGTGCATGTACGGAAAAAAGTGATGTGTCACGGAAAGGCCGCAGTCCGAAATACAGACAGTAGGTTTGAATGATGCTGTGATGGTGTTTGTCTTCGTCTTGCGTGAGCGGAAAAATTGCCATGTGTTCGCCGCCATTTCTTCGGCGGAACGCGAGGGATGGAGGTGTGTTGGCCGTCATCGCTGGACATCTTTTGAAGTTGGTCTCGTAGGAAACGCACAGCAAACGACGGAAACGGTTTACGAGTGCTGTCTCTTCGTCGTCTCATCATCTCTGGTCCTTCCAACACGACGCGACCACTGTAGTTGCGTATTTTCGACTGTTTGTTTTGTTTTTCACTTTTTGTTCTTGTTGCACGCTCTGGCGTGACGTGGACATGAAGCAATGAAAAGCATCACGGCAAAAAGAAGAAAAGAAAGATTAAAAAATGGAGGAAAAGCCTGTAATTGGGACATTTCACACGGTTCTAGAGGGGGAAAACAAAAGGAAGACACTCTAAGCACGGCTTGAAGAAAAAGAAAGAGAAAGAAGGGGAAAGGGGGCAAAGCTTTTGTTCTACAAGAAGAAGATACTGGCGATTTCCAAGGTGACAATGAAGGTGCGCTGAGTGTGAGGCGCAACCAAGAAAACAAAAAAAGCCAAGAGCCACACATACAAGCACACAAACACACACACACACACACACAGACACCCACACAATACACTGGAGTGTGTCCGCGTCAGTACTGTCTGCGCGAGCGACTCCTTCGCTCCATAGACGGGCTGGGAGACTGCGAGTTGGATGGAATAGCATACAAGGCACGCTCCACGTTCTGTGCACCGCCAGCTCTGGCCGCCTTGGGGCGCGGCTCCGATGAGTGTTGGCGCTCGTACTGGCGGCGCGCGGCGATGCCAACAGGGGGTGAGCCCTCGCGGCCATGCTGTGCGCCGTGCGGAGGGGCGTCGTCCGCGTCATCCGTATCGCGCATGTCGAAGAGCTCATCGTCTTCAGAGTCTGCGATGACCTCGTAGTGTCGTGAGGCAGCTGCCGCAGCGGATGATGATGATGTGGTGAGACTCACCTTCGTTGGGAGACCGCGCATGGTGCCGTGTAGCAGCCCACCTCCACCACCACCTCCGCGGCGCACGTTCTCCTTCTCGAACGCGGACTGACTCGGCTGGCTCTGACTGCCCTCTGAGACATCGAAGAGGTCGGCAAGCGGCACGTTGGACGGCATCCGGGTCGGGTCCCTCCCGTACGCACGCGCGGGCCGGACGTGAACGTGTTCGGCGCGGTGGGCTGACGCGGAGGTGCGCGTCGTCGTTGTTGTCGCGGCCTGACGACGTGCCGAGGACGACATCCCACTCGACCGCGGCTGCGAGCCCTGCTGCGACAGGAGATGCTTGCGCATCTGCTCAATCACACAGAGGGCGTTGTTGACCTCTGCGTTGTAGTCGGCGACGTCACTCTGCGACGTCGGCACAGACGAGGAGGAGACCGTGTCGGCGTTTCTGTGCAGGCGCTGGGTGGTTTGCAGTGTCGGTGAGACGAGCTGACGACGGCCGTGTGGGCCAGCCGCACGATCTGACGGATCAGGCATTGGTCGCCACCGCTGTGTGGCGTCGTTGGCCTCCTGGTGGTGGTCGTTATCGTCTTCCTCGTCGAAGAGCACGGCATCATCGCGACCGTGGTCTCCCCGCACACGACGGTCCACTTCGTCCTCCTCCACGACCTCACCACGTCGGAGCTCGCGTGGTGGACGGCCGTGTGTTGTGGATGGCGAAGTGCTCGTATGGCTCGACACACCTCGGTGTGACGGGACCTCGCGATCCAGTCGCAGGCTCTCACGGACGCGACGCAGGCTTTCTGCGCGCACGTCACGTCGCGCCTTCTCCATCAGGTGCTTCTCGTCCTGCTCGAGCTGCCGCTGCTGGCGCTCAATCTCTGCGTCGGAGACGCCCTCGTACGTAGACAGGAGCAGCTCCTCCTCATCAGCGTCAAGCGCACCGACGACGCCACCGCCTGTGCCAGCGTTAGCGGTCTTCTTCTGCTGCTGTTCGGCCTTGGCCTGGGTCACGTCCTCAGCGACCATTTCGTGTGCCATCTCCAGCTGGGCCACCTCCTGACGGATCTCCGCGAGCTTCACACACATCTCCTTGCGCGCCGTCGTCTTGCTCGGTGGGTTGCGAAGGGCCGCCACTGTCACGGCAGCCACAGCCATGCGACCTTCATTGTTGTGATTGTTGTTGTCGTTGTTGTTGGCAGTAGTGGCGTCCTCACCATCACGCTCACCAGACGCGTTGGACGAGGTCGGTGGAGGCGTCTGGCTCCGCTTTTGCTGGGATTCAAGGGCACTAAAGAAGATGTTCTCACCGCGTGGACCGCAGCGAGAGGCAACACGCTCCATGCAGACCGCCCACTCGTACAGAATGCGAGCCCGTCGTGTTTGCTCCTGTGACATGAGCACCGCCACCTCATTCACTTGCTTCTTCTGCGCCGCCCGCAGTTGGTACTCCCACTCGGCCAAGTCATTGTCCGCGGTGCAGGTCTTTTCCTTGACCTCGATTTCAAGTCGCGCGATCTTTGCCTTGCGCTCGTCGATTTGGTCCGCGGCCTCGCGCTGCCGACGACGTTCATCGGTGGCGATGGCCTCGTTCTGAGTCTTCTGCCGCGTTTCCTCGTTCACCTGAACGTACAGGCGGCCAATGCGATCAATCGCAGCGGCGTGATCGTGTGCAATGAGCAGCCGCTGTGCGTTGGCAAGCCCATACAAGGACTCCCCCACGTTCGCCCGGTACTCGCCCACCACGGAGTTGCATGTGATGTTGCAGTACATGTAGGCATCGCGCAGGCCACGCTGGTACTCGCTCGCGCTGCACTCCTGCATGCCGTCGATCAGCTGCTTCGCGCCGTCGCTGTACTGGTGCGTGAAGAGCGGCGGCAATGGGAGGACGACAACGGGGTCGTTGCGGATCTTCATCGCGCGCTGGGTGAAGCGCAGGGCGGATACGGTCTGCTCAAAGTTGTCGCGAGATGGGTTGATGCAGCACAGGATGAGCGTGATGCCCGAGCCACCGAGACAGGTGCGCAGCACACGCGTGAGCTTGGCCGCGCGGTACGGCACGTGCGGCCGCTTCTCCACGATCGCGTCGACCACGTTGCCGAGGGTGAGGAGACTGCGGTTGATGAAGCCACCTTCGCGCAGTGTCTGGCCGTCTGTGTTGGCCCGCGCGGCTGACTCCGAACCGGCGAGATCGACCAGATTAAGCACACTACGCGCACTGCGATTCGGTCGCGTGATTTCAAATGTCAGAATGATGTGGGAGCGGCTGCTATGGTCGTTGAGGTTGGTGACGCCGTACTTGCGGTTGCGCTCGGCCGTGGTCTGGAGTTTCAAGAAATCCTCGAAGCTCTCAACGTTCACGGTCTTTTTCTCGAACATGACGCCACCATCGGGCGCGTCATGCAGCTGCAGCTCTCCACGCTGTGGCTCAAGCAAATCGCGGACCGACTCATTGTAGATCTCTGTGTAGTACGCCTGCACGATCGTCTCGGGCTGCTGCTTCTTGAGTTCCAGCAGGAGACGCGCCGCACGCGGCACGATGCCGGCATCGTCATGCACGCCGATCATGGAATGCGTCTTGCCGCTGCCGGTCTGGCCGTACGCCATGATGGTGGTGTTCTTGCCATCGTACGCGGCGTGCACAATCGCCTCGATGCCCTGGAAGATGGTGCGGTTGCTGCTGTTGCTCGGGTGGACCTTGTTGTAGACGTAGCGCGTGTTGGGGTTCACGGTGCTGTACAGAACGGTTTCGGCGCTGGACCAGACACACTGCTCAACGCCGGGCCGGATACGAACGTGAACCTCAATACTCATCTGTGCGTGACAACTGACCGTTGATGGGTGATGTTGCTTTTGCTGTTGTTTGTGCGCTGCTTCTAGGAGATACAGGGAGTCGCAGACGAACACAAGAAAAAAAGCGAAAGAGAGAAAAGAAAAAAAGAGACTGTAAGCTATATATAAAAAAAAGGGAAGAAAAAGGAAGAGCAAAAGATAACGGAGACAGACAAATGTCCCGCACGTGTGCCCCACTGAACACTCTGTGATCAAGCGTACAAGAGACAAGAGTGAGAAATCTGAAGATGAGGCGCGTGGGGTGCGGCGCACGTAGCTGTCTGTGAATCTAGTTGTGGATATCTGTGTCTGTGTGTGTGTGTGTGTGTTTGAAGGAAGGAAACGAGGTGAGCTCGTGCGGATATTCGCCCCAAAAATCTATCGAAAGAAAATAGAAGTGCAGGTCGTGAATAGACCAGCCAAACGGAAAAAAAACACAAGAAACAACACGCGCAGTTGTGCGAGTGGTTTCTTCTCCTCCTGAGTGTGAGCAAGCCAAAGAGAGAGAGAGAGAAAGATGTGAGTGTCGAGAGTATGTGCGATTCTGGGTGGGTGATTCAAGAGTTGTGCTAAGAAAATGCGTGGCACGTAGATCGCGTCGGGGCGGTTGCAGCCAGCATGTGGCATAGCTCTATCAGCTACCACTCCGCGCTGGCGTCTGCGCGTTGTGTGCTTCTCAGAACATGCACACGCATCGCTGCGCCGGGCTGTGCAGAGGTGTGTCAGGACCATCGATGTCGTGCCCATTGTGGCCTACCGTTTGGAGGATAGGGGGAAAGCGCGAGTACTCTAGGTTTTGCTTGTTGTTGTTGTTAGGGAATAGATGCGTGCAAAGAAAAAAAGAAATGAATATCTACGCAAAGACATATGAATCGTGAGGACAGAAAAAAAGCGCAAGAGTAGATGCGTCTCTGACAATCTTTCGGGGTTTTTTTGGGGGGGTAGCTTTGCTTTGTGTCTGAGTTTGACTCGTACGGGCGAATCCTTAACAGTTTGTCACTGTCTGTGTGTGTGCGTGACAGCGCGTGTTTTCCTCACTTACTCGCTCAACCCTCACAGCCGCGATCATCGATGGAGTGTCTGCTGTGGCGGTGAAGGTGGTGGGAGTAACACGCCCGCGTGCGGCGGTGTGGGCGGCGCTGCCGCACCCGCACCAGTCGGGTTTGTCGTCGTGATGACCGGGATGAACTGAATGCTTGTGCCCGGTGCGAGCTGGTACGACTGGCCAAAGAGAAACAGTGTTTGAGGCACGGCTCCGTTTGCTGCTGTGGCGCCACCAGCTCCCACCGTGCCCGTCGCAGCGTTCATGGCCATGTTGGCAGCCGTTGGTGGCGGAGGCGGTGGAAGCATCCCCATTCCCATCTCGCGCGGTGGTGGCGGCGGGGGCGGCAGTTGCGAGGTGAACATCGGTCCTGCTCCGGCAGCAGCGGTGGCCCCTGTCGATGCGGACGGTACACTCGCAGCGTAGCCTCCGTGGAAGCTGGGTGGCGGCTGCGTGGCATGCGACGCCATCGCGGCCGCGGCACCGCGCGTGGCGGCAAAGTACTGCGGTGGTGGCGGTGGAGGCAGTGTCCCCAGCGCGGGTCCGGCGCGCAGGGAGGCAGCGTAGCCTGGCGGTGGCGGGGGTCGTGACCCAGCTGCCGCACCACCTGCACCACTGACGTGACTGCTGCCACGGCCAGCGAACAAGGGCTCAGACGGGGGCGTGGCACCGCCAGTTGTGCTCGCAGGGATCGCACCGTAGGCTGGCGGTGGTGGGGGCAGCCCTCCACCGGTCCTCAGCGCTGCTGCGGGTGACGACGACGGCGTGGACGGCGACGGGGACGGACTCGTCGGAGCAGCGACCGCCACCGTCGCGGCGCTGGCCAACGGGGCTCGTGAGCCACCACCAACACGCATCACCTGGCGTCGTGCTGCCGTGAAGACAGACAGCTTGGCGAGCTCGGTGTCAGATTCAATCAAGGTTTGGATAGCCACGGGTGTTTGTGCGGTGGCGCGCGCGGCGGTCGCACTCGCTGGCCCGCTGGCATGTGCGTTCACTGGTGATGGCGCCGGCGGTGGGGACGGCGCGTCTTGTCGATCAGGAATCTGCGGCGTGCTGCGCGTGCTGCCGCTCGGCGGGTGCGGCACCATGTAGCACCCCCGCGGCACGCACAGCAGCCGCTTGCTCTGCTGCAGCACGTTCTCGGCGTCCTTCTCGCTCGCGACGTTCACCACCGCGCTGGGCTGCAGCGGTCCCGTCGCGCCTGGGCCAATCACGGAGGGGGTCGCAGCGGGCAGCATCGTGACGTCGGACATGTGCACCGTCACGCCGAGACGCGAGAGGAGCCACACCGTGTACGCCGCGGTGGCGCCAACGGCGAGCCCACCAAGGAACAACGCCACCGGAGCACCACCACCACCACCACTGCCGTCACTTGCCTTGGCTCCGTCTGAGGATGCGCTGGGTGCCGTGTCGTTCTTCTCGTGCGCAGATGCGGAGCCGCGTCGCAGCTGCCCCTCCTCTCGCGCGACCCGCTCGTTGCCGGGGAACGTGTGGAAGAGCAGGCCAGGAATCGCCGCGACGGACTGATGTGACGCGGAGTTGGTCGAACGCGAGGCCGTCGAGTGTGCCGGGTGGGAGTGAAGATGCGGCAGCGCGGAGATGGACGGTGGCGGTGGTGGGAACGCGCCGGCTGCGAAGAGCGCCTGGAGGCTGGCCTGGCTGCTCGTCATGCTCACGAGAGAGCCACCGGAGGAGACCGTCGAGGCAGGCGGATAAAAGCTGCCGACGTCAGAAGACGGCGCACTGTGGAGCACGGCCTGCGATGCGCCGTACGCTATCGGCATAGGCATCATCACCGGTGTGTTGTTGTTGTTGTTGCTGCTGTTGGTGGTGATGGGGTTGGCAAAGCCCGCGCTCGCGATGGTGCCAGTCGTCGCGTCAACGTACGACGGAGGTGGCGGAGGCGGCGG
Organism: Wallacemonas sp. MBr04; assembly: GCA_030849635.1. Classification (NCBI taxonomy): domain Eukaryota; phylum Euglenozoa; class Kinetoplastea; order Trypanosomatida; family Trypanosomatidae; genus Wallacemonas; species Wallacemonas sp. MBr04. The sequence continues at coordinate 47,332 of JASANR010001559.1, forward strand.
CGGAGGGAGCGCGGTCCCGCTGGCCCCTGTCGCGTCCCTGTGCGGCGGCGGCGGCGGGGGCAACGACGTCACGTTCCCGTACAGCACCGCTGCCGTCATGGACGAAGATGTTGATTGTCCTGAGGGCGGGGTATACGGCGGTGTTGTTGCGACGGGGTGGTGAACGTTGACGTCACTGTGGCCATGGTCAAGCGGCACAAGTCCGAGTGTTGAGTTCTGACTCGAGGTGCGCGAGTGAAAGTTGGTGCTGATGAGCGAAGAGCGTGATGAGAAGCCGGTGCTCTGGCTGCCCAGCGAGCCACCTCCCTGGGCGGCGGGGGAGAGACTGATGGGTGTGCCAGATGCTGTACTCGTGCTCCCACCGTCTGTCGCTGCGACGGAGGACGACGCCCCTCCGCCGGCACCACCCGCACCGCGACCACGACGCACGGGGCCGCCACCACCACTGCTACTGCTCGTCAGATCCGCACCACCGTGTGGAGAAGAGTGCTGCTGTTGATGTTGCTGTTGTTGTTGTTGTTGTTGTGCACGTGTGTGTCGCTGCTGGCCGCTGCCGCTGTTGGCGAGCTCCACGACAACGGGGTGTGCCGGGCCGCGGACCTTGCCCTCCGCGCTCACGTCGAGGAGCTGGCGAGATGCGATGAGGGCCTTCATCACCTCCGCCGATGGCGCGACGTAGATGCCGTCCTGCGCGCAGAAGATGCGCTGGTTCATGTCGAGGAGCGTTTCTACCATGTGATTCTCCTCTGGCACGTAGACAGAGACGCAGCCAGTCGGCGAGACACCGTGGTGCTTGCCGCTCTTGGACTTGCGGTGGATGAGGATGCTCGCCTGCTCGAGCCGCACACCACAGGCCCGTTCAAAGATCCAGGTAATCGCCACACGCCCCATCTGGACCACCTCAAAGCGCAGGCCGCCAAGGAAGATCTTGGTCCCTGTGTGGCTGCGGCGTCGTGTGTCTGCCGTCCCTTCCGACGCCGTCGTCGTGGTTTGAGACAGGGACAAGCACGCGGGTGAGATGGTGCCTGACGACGTGCCGGAGGGCAGCAAGGACGGGGAGAGAGACGGCGTGCCCTGCGGGTCATCGCACGCGCTGACGGTGAAGGTACCAGACGTGCTGCCCAATGACAGCGCCGTAGTGGAGGCGGTCTCACTGGCTGCGTGGTGGGGGTCCTCGCCGTGCGCCTCTGCGGGGATCGTCGTGACGGACGCGTCGCCGCCGCCGCCGCTGCGCTGCTGCGCGCGAAGGCACAGGAGCTCCTCGGGCGTTGGGTACGCGTAGAAGACGGTGTTGTACTGTTGGAGCAGGGACCGCAGCGTGAGAAGGTGCACGTCGTTGCTCTCCCCAGCTGTGGCACCAGCACCACCACCACCACGCTCGCTGATCGCGCCGCTGTGGGTCTGAGTCAGTCGTGGCGGACTCGTGCGAGCGTCGCTGCTCAGCGCAGGTGGCACGGTGAACGCGGCACCGCTCCCCGCTGTCGTGGCTGTGGGATTGGTGGGGTGGAGGAGAGCCAGTGGCGGTGCGTGCGTTGGGTACGGCGGTGGTGGTGGCGGTGGTGGCGCGCCTGCATGAGCGCCTACCGCTCCAGAACCAGAACCCGTTGGCGCCCTTTCAGTTGGACTGTAACCACTTCCCTTTTTCGCCTCCCCTTGTTGCGCCTCTTGCAGCGAGATGGAGCCAGGAAAGAGCTGTTGAAGGAGCTGCCAGGCGCGCTCGGCCTCGGCGTCCTGCCCGGTGCCCCATATCCCCACAGGCGAGCGGGGTGGGGAGGCAGCGTGGGCAGCAGCAACAGCGGTGGTGGCGACTCCGCCTCTGCCAGCCGCGTCCCCAGCTGTGTGTGCCGCCGCAGACGACATTGGTGGTTGGCCCGACGCGCGTGTTGGGGCGGTCGCGAAGGCCGTTGATGGATCCCACAAGTTCTGATACCCACCGTCAGCGGAAAGGGCGGTGTGGGGCGGCACCATACCCATCGTCGTCGTCGTCGTCGTTGTTGTTGTTGCTGTTGCTGTTTTTGTTGTCGACGGCACAGTCGGAGAAATAGGGCCGGGAGCCAGGCTGCCGGACTCAGTGTGGTGGTGGTGATGAGAAGCCGACGCGATAGAGTCCTCCAAGCCCCAATCGCCATCGCCGTCGTGCGCGCTGCTGATCTCGCTCAGCAGCATATCCATCTCTCGCATCTGGGCTTCGAACTCCATGCCCTGTGTCGTGTTCACGCTGATGTAGCTGCTGCCGTCGAAGTGCGACGTGACGGACTGCGCAACGGAATCATTGGGATCCGTGCCGTCGGCGTGGATGGTTGTGATCCCCAGCGATGCACTGTGCGGCTCAGACGTCGATTTGTGCATGAGCCAGTTCACGCCGGGTGGTGTGCTCATTGTGTGTGTGTGTGCGTATAGGTGCGTCAAGAAACAGCTTCACAAGTTACCCAGTGTGAATGCTTTTTGTTTCTAGTTGGCTTTGTGTTGTTTGTTTGTTTGACGGCTTGCGTATCGCTCTGAGAAAGGCTGGTTGATGTTGCTGTTGTTGTTGTTTCACCAACGTGCTCTCGTTACTGTTTGTCTTTGAGTTGCTATTATTGTGCCCTGTGGATGCAGGACAGGTTGTTACTGTTACTGTTACTGTTGCTGTTATTGTTATTGTTATGTGTCCGGGTTTCACGAGAGAGAGCGAGAGTGAATGGTTATTTTGAACGCAAAGAAAGCTTTGGTGCTGTTAGGGGAGCCAAAATACTGTTATTGTTAGAACAAGAAAACAGAATACTGTTTCACTCTCTCTCTGTCACTGAAGAGATGTCTGGGCTTTCGGTGAAGCGTGTTACGACCCTGTTATGGAAAAAATGGGGAGAGGGAGAGGGAAATGGAAGGGAGGAAGGGGGGAAATGGAAAAAAGGCAAAACAAAAGAAGTGAAGAAATCTGAATTATAGTTATAAAGGAGAAAGAAAGAGCCTTGTCAGAAGAAAGGAAAGAGTTAACGTGCGGCAGGCAAGGGGCTTGATAAGACTGGTAGCAAGGCGATACTGGTTTAAAGAAAAGGGAAAATGAAAGAGGGGGAGGTTTGTGTGTGTATGTGTGTGATGAATCAATCAAAACTTAAAATAAGACTTAGAAAACGAGCAAGAAAGGCTTTAAAAGGGAAAGAAAGAAAGAAAAAGGGGAGTCACAAACCTCACAACGATCACGCGAATTCGGCAGTGAAATGAGAAAAGAAACCAAGTGAAACAAGTGCAAAACAAAACAAAACAAAAAAAGTGTGGTCAATGCGTGCTCCGCGTGAGTGAGGTAAAAGGGAAAGAAGAAGAAACTAGAGGGGCGGGGAAAAAACGGTGGTTTGATTTTGTTGTTGTTGTTGCTACAGTCGTGAGAAGAGTAAAGTTCACCGACTTGTCCGTCACGCTCAATGTTTGGAAATCTTTCAAAGCAAAGAGAACCTAGCGTATGTTTTGATAGGCAGATCAGTACACGACGTTGTTTACGGAGAGGTGGGTGTGAAGGAAGAAATGGGAGAGAGGAAGGTTGTGTGTGTGTGTGTGTGTGTGGGTATGTGTGTCCATGGGTGTCTTGTCATCAAGGTTGCAGTGCACACATGCTCGGCACTGACGCGAGTGAAGCCGAAACGTGGAGAGAGAGAGAGAAATCGTGCGGGCCTGATCACGATGAGCCTTCTCGATGCATGCCAATGTAACGCGTTGAGCTCGGCCTTAGATTGGTCATCAGGTTTACACCAAAGCGACTGAGAGACAGAGAGAGCATGTGGGCTACGTTTCAGCTGGGCATTTTTTGTCGTTTGTGTTGATTTGCTGTTGACTGTTGAATGTGTTTTTCTCCTTTGTTTTATTTACTTCTTTCTGAGGCTCATCCTTGAGTCAGAGAGGAGAGAGAGAGAGAGGGTGGGCGTGCACAACGTCAGGCACTGCGACCTTGGGCACTCGCAATGGCAGCCTTCACCTCCGCGCAAAACTTGGCAAACTCCGGGTGGTTGAACATGGCCGTCTCGAGCGCATCGAGCCTCGACCGGCTGCTGTCGATCGTGCGGATCATGCGCTGCAACTCGCGCGTCTTGAGAGCATTGCGAAGACGTGGGTTGTTCGCCAACGCACTCAAGTGGCGCTCGCGCAGCATACACAACTGGCCTTCTCCATCCACCTCATCCGCATTGTCATCGTCGATAGCGTTGCCGTCTTGTCGGGTTGCCTGGTGTGCGTCTCCGTTCTCTGCCAGCGGTGCATCATCAGCTGGCGCCGGTGGAGTCGAAGACGTCGTTGGGGCAGCGGCGGGCGCCGGATGTGTCTGGGCCTCACGCCGACGTCGCTTCAGTCCGTCGTGCACAGCATCGCTAAACAGGTCTTCAGAGGCCTTCTCGCTCTCCTTGTCGTTCGCGGTGTCGTCCGCACCGCCGCCGCTGCTGCTGCTCAGAGTCTTGGTGCTGACTTCAGGCTTTCGTCGGCTGCGCTGCACAAATTCGCACGAAAGCACGGATGGCTCAGGCAACGAGCCAATGTCCTTGCCCGCCTGAACTTCTTCGTCGTGCTCAACGCTCCATTCGCGGTGGACCTTGAAGCAGTTGGAGCTGCAGTACGCAGATTTGCAGTGACGGCAGCGGTAGCGTGCCGGGTCAGTTTGGCAGACAATACACCGCATAGCACCGTTGAGCGTAAGCACAGGAGGAGGAAACGTATGCCAGTGAATGGGCTACAATCGAAGAGTGTTCCTAAGTGCGCTTTTTATGTTTTGTTTTGTTTTTCGCGATAGAGTCGTGGAGAATGTGAAGGTCACTATCGAAGGCTGTGCAGGTGTGCCGCATAACACTCCATGTAGTGTGTGTGTGTGTGTGTGTGTCGACGCGTCCTTGGTGACAACGGCACGCTTTGTGTGAGTTTTGTTTGCCTCACAACAGAGGAAGAGAAACGATTTATGGGGGAAGCTTCGCACGTGTTTCACTCACTCTTCGCGTTCAAAGTGAGGTAGGGATATCATGGCGCGGTAAAGAGTCACGTTCGTGTGCGATTGTGTTGTGTCACGCTCACTCTCTCATTTAGCTATTACTGTTGTTGTTGTTGTTGTTTTGTGGTTCTGGTGTGAATTCAGTGTGCATTGGGAAGAGAGATAAAGAGAAATAGGGAGGTGGGGAGCCTGCGATCTGCCTACATGTACGGCGCGCCTGTGCTCATGGACCCGAGCAGACGCTTGTTGCGATACTTGTACCCGTTGTGCTCGTTGAGTGACTGCGGAAGTGTCATGAGATCGACGCAGGCCTCGTCAAGTCTGAACGAGCTCTGGTGGTGCAAGCGTGTGAGTGTCGAGAGCGAGGCCGACGGCGGTGACTGCATGCGATGGAAGGTGTCCACAGTCAGGTGGAACCACCGCTTGATAAACATGCGGATCGTCAGACCATGTGTGATGATGACCACGTTGGTGTCCATCGGGAAGTCCACACGCTCGCGCTGGAACGCGTCCAGGAAGCTCGTGACGCGGTCGCACACGTCGGCGCCGCTCTCACCAAACGGGAAACGATAGAAGAAACGGCCGTACTGCTCGCGTTCGCGGAGGTGGTAGAGAAGCGCATCGAGATCACTGTAGCGGCCAATGTCGCCATCACGGAGCCGGACATCTTCGCGGACGCCGATGATGTGGTTTAGCGAGCCGCTGCGCAGCACCAGCGACGGGCCGGTTGGCAGGACGTGGTTGTTCGCATTTTCATTTGTGGCGCTCGATGATGATGATGGCGTGACCCGCTCCACTGGGTTCGCCTGCATGGCGGCTTTGGCGGCAGCGACGGCGGCGTCGCGGTTGGCCTCTGAGGACATGTAGGCGCTTGTTGCGCCGACTGTGCCGGTCGTCGTGAAGCTCGACGAGAGCGACGCCAAAGTTGGATTCTCACCTGCGAGGGCGTCTGCGGAGCTGTGCATGGCGCGTGCGCGTGCACTGACCTCACTCGCGTGCGTGCCGCTGGTGGCCTCGTTCACGGCCCGACTCATGTTCTGCGCGTCCCCGGTGTCGTCCTCACGCTCCCACCACTGCAGGCGGGAGGACTCCGCCCCTTCGAGCGTTTCCATGCGCCGCTGGTCGTAGCCTTCGAGGACGTACCGCAACGACTGACGCGATCGGATGTACGGTGAGTAGTAAAAGTACACCGGCTCATCACCGACGAGATCAGCTAGCTGCTTGCCAGCATCAACGCACTGGAACCGGCCGGCCTCTGTCAGAGGAATGCGCCAGTCCGGGGTGCGCACGTATGCGCTGATGTCCTCGTTGGCCTCGCTGATGCCGTTGCGCAGCAGCACGATGCGCTTCACGGGCTCCGTAAAGCGCGCCATCCCACGCTGCGGGTGGATCGTGAGGCGGGTGTTGAAGCTCTTCGGGTTCGATGCCGCGTAGGATGCGCCGGTGGAGAGTGTGTTGTTGGGTAGTCGCACACGGACTGCGCCAGTCTTGGACGCGTCACCATCGCCTTCAGATGAACTGCCGGCGACTGTGGTGTCCAAGTGAGCACGCCGCGCAAGGACTTGTGCAGGAGTTTCGTCGTTCGCAGCAGCCGCAGCAGCTGGTCGTGATGTGCTAGACGGGGTGACGCCCCTGTGAAGGCGATCCTTCTCACGTTGCTGTGGTGAGCGAATCGTCAGCGACATGCGCTTCACGCCACCGCCACTCTCACCTGATGCTGGCGATGATGACGATGACGGTGGTGGGGAAGAGGCCGATTTCGTGGACCTGCGCTCTGCGTCTGTCACGGGCATGCTGCAGTCATCAGGCCTCCCCTCTTTCTTGCGCTCCGCGGTGGCGCTGGCCGTGGTGTCGGCTGTGGCCGCGGTACCATTCTCATCACCACCAGCAGCAGCAGTGTCAGTTTCCTCGCTCTGGTTCGCCGCTGCGTTCGGTCGCTCCTCCCACTCCCAGCGCCGCGACGTCGACGACCGCTGCCGGTGGAAGTTGGCGAACGGCGAGTCGTCCGCCTTGACCGACGCGCCCTGCTCGGTGGCGTCGTGGAAGAGAGAGGCGGTCCTGTTCTTTCGGGCTGCCGTTGCTGTGTCAGTCGACTGCGTCCCTTGGCTTGACGTACCTTGCGATGCGCAACCACGCTGCGCGATCACGTGGGCAGAGGTAAAGAGCGACAGAGGCGTGTGGGCAGCGGGTTGAGCGAAAAGACGGCGCAGGGGATGCGCAATCACGGACGGTGCGTAATGACTACGTGACAAGAGCTGTGCACCATCACGAGTGAGATGTGGCAGGCGACGTGGACCCATCGCTTGTCAGCCAGATCGAGGTATCAAAAGAGAGAAAGAAGGAGAGAGGCTGAGGAAGAAAGAGGGAAAAACACACGTGAACCGATCGATAAGGGGTGGTTCTTGTGCGTCTAGAAGTGTCCCGGTGTTGTTGTTGTTGTTTTCTTTTCACTGTTACCTCGTGTTCTTCAGAGGTGGGTGAGGATTCGAATTGAGTATAAGGTCCTCAGCCGATTCAGTGGTGCACGAGAAAGAAAGAAAAAAAAGGAGTGGAGCAAGAATGGAGAGTGGGTAATGGAGTGTGACGTTATAGCTTCCCAACAGAACGGGAAAAACGATTTGAGCAACAAGTAAAAAAAGCAGACACAGAGGAGAGAGAAAGAGACAAAACAACGAATCGACGACGTGACTCGGCTCAAATTTACTCCCACTTTTTCTGTGTGTGTGTCAAACACGGCATGAGTGAGGAAAGGGGCATAAGGCGCAACAGAACGGTGAAAGTAACAGTGGAGAGAGGGAGCGAGGAGGAGAGAACAGATGATGAAAAATGGGTGTGAGAGATAGTCTGCGAGTTCGGGATGTGGTGCCGAAGTCGATCTGGCTTGCCGAGGAGGTCACCGCCGCACGAGTCCGCGTCTCTGTTTTTGGTGAGTCCAGCGGCGCTTCGCTGGCTGCATGGTTGTGTGTGTGTGTGTGTGTGTGTGTGTGTGTCTTGGTAGAGTACTGTTAATCTTGTTTATCTGAGATACTGTCTGTCAACGGCATTGCATCGCTCGCGCATCGTTGTTGTTGTTTTTTCTTGCCCACTTCAGATGTTCTTTCTTTCCTCAAATAAAAAAAAACTACTTCTTGGTGTCGTAGTACCGATCAATCACACTCAGTCGTTCGGGTCGCTGCGGCGATGTCCCGCCGCTCTTGCTCGTGCGCGTTGGTTTCTTCGCACCTTCACTCGTGGACGTGTTTGACTCGGTGCTGCGCACCAGCGGCCGCGGGTGGGGCACCGGTGCGCCGAGAGCGCTGTTGTGCTTTGTCGATTGCGAGTAGTGATTCTCATCGTCATCCTCGCCGAGCTCGGCGTGCGGGCTCAGTTCAGGATCAATGATGCCCAAGAATCGCTCGCGGTACCACTGGGTGTCCTCTTTCCCGTCGAACTTCATCATCTGCAGGAGCGGGTCGCTGCCAAAGAGTGACTTGCTCATGTCCGTCATGACCAGTCGCTCGTGCGTGTCGTCGCGCTCGAGGACGATGATGGAGCAGTTTGGCGGGTTGCTCATCGTCTCAAAGACCTCCATCGGCACACGAAACCACCGGCCAATAAAGAGTCGCACGAGCAGCCCGTGCGAGACAATGACCACATTCTGGTCGTCTGCGGCAGCCGTGTCGCCGTGATCGTTCGGAGGCAACACGCTGGATGACGCGACAGGGTGGCCCGATGCACCCGCGAGGCTCGTGGCCAGCGTTTGGTGCGACATGCGTGCGGGGCCACTTCCGCTGTGCCAACGTGAAGACGGTGAGGAGGCGGAGAACGTCGCACGTCGCACGGGATCCGCCGCTGCCGTCGTCGACGTCGAGGCTGTCGTGGTCGTGGTCGTCGTCGTCTCCAGTGCTGGCGGGGTGGTGGTGGTGGTGGTGGTAGAGGCACTCAAGGGGCGCGCCACGTTCGCATCGCCGGATTCCTGCGTGTACCAGGCGTGCACAGCGGCGGCTTCATCGGGATGAAGCGGGCTGCCGCTGTGCGTCGCGGCACTGGTCACACGCGGTGCCGCAGCATCAGTCGCCGACGATGACGATGACGATGACGGTGAGGAGGAGGTAGGAGGGTACGCCGTGGGGATGCGCTGCGGCACGTGTGTGTCGCCTGACTCTTGCGTCCACCGGGCGTGCACCGAGGCCAGGCACGCCTCACCGGCCTCGCCTTGCGCGGCGGTGCCGGTGCGATTGCTGTTGTCGTCGTACCCCTCGTCCCAGGCATCCACCGGTGCGATGTCAAGCACCGGCTCAGCCGCCTCGGCAAACGAGTCGTTCATGTTCGGCACCGCGAGGCCCAGTCGCTCGCGCAGCAGCGAGTCGAAGAACGCCGAGACACGATCGCCAACATCGGCGCTGCTCTCGCCATCCGGGAAGCGGTAGTAGAGTCGGCTGAAGCGGGCCCGGTCGCCCCAGTACTTGTCCATGGACGACATGGGCTGGTAGTTGCCAATCTCCTGCTCGCGCAAGCGTTCATCTTCGCGCTCGCCTTGGATCTGGGCGTCAGAGAAGCTCTTGCGGATCTCGTGCAGCGTTTGCTTTGTACGCTCATACGGTGAGTAGTAAATGTACAGCTTCTCGTCGCCGATGATCTTGCGCAGGCGCCGACCACAGTCTCTGGCCTGCTCGCGGCCCTGTGCCGTCAGTGGGATGTGCCAGTCAGGGGTGCTGCTGTAAACTTCCCGATGCACGTTGGCGACCGACTCGCCGTGGCGCACCAGCAGCAGACGCCGTGGGAGCCACTTGCGCTGCGAGTAAATGGGATCGCGATCGGAGAGAAGAAGCGTTGGCGAAAGCAAATGTCGCACACGTGTCACGCGCATCGTGAAAATAGAGGAAGGGAAGAGGACGAGGCTGGCAAGTGGAGGAACAAAAAAAAAGACGAAAAAACGCTAAAAGGGCAAAAAGAGCGCAGCTTAAAAGTCTGCGCAGGTGAGGGCAAATGAGTAAAAGAACGCAATAAGTGAGTGATCTCCGAAAAAGGGAGTGAGGGACAACGTGAGTGAGTGAGTGAGTGTGTTGACAGGATGCAGTCCTTCTCCTTCTGGTGGCAGTGTAAGGGAGAACGAGAGGTTGAGATGGAGAGGTGGTGCAAGAGGTGTGAGAGGAGTTTGCGTGACTCGGTGAAGCTATTGAACTCAGCCGGCTGAAAGGGAGAGAGCGGTGAGAGTTGAAATGATCTTGCCGTTGCGCCTGCTGACAGCCTGATATCACCCGTCCCTCTTTGCATCAGCATCCTCTACAGTGTCCTTGAGTAGCAGTCAATGGTATTATCATTGCTGTTCTGCCTTTGTTTGAGGATGTGTTTGCGTTGTTGAACTGTTGTTGTTATTGTGTTGATCACCTTGGTAGTGCACGTGTGTGGAGGGGCACGACGAGAAACAAAAGAGTAAAGGTAGGTTATGACATACCGACAGTCCACACCTTTTTCGTTCAGGGCAATAGAAGGTCGGTTTTCATGGGGATGTGTTTGCTGTTGTTGTCTGCGCGTTCGTCCAGCCACGTCGCGGCACACACACAGTCGCACGAACTCAACGACGAAACAGGAAAAGCAAAGACTCTGTTTGAACAAGAAAAAAAAACAAAAAAAAAGGAATGACAACTGGTTGTGACAATCGCAGAGCCTGAACGATCTTTTCATACAGACCATCCATATGAACCGTGAGAGCAGTAAAAAAAAAAAGAGATAAAACAGAGCGAAAGAGAACGAGGTTAAAAGAGAGGGGTTGGAAAAGGAGAAGAAAAACGGCGGAGAGGGGGGAGAAAAGCATCGTCTATGACTTATCGTTCCACCTTCGGGAAAAAAACTTTACTGCGCGGGTTTTCATCCACGCAGCTTACGCCGGTCGCCGAAAGAGAGCGACAAAAACACAACGCACGAAGAAAGTGGCAAGGTGAATAATAATGTTTGAATACTGTAATAATAATAGGGTATTTTTTGGTTGGTTGGTTGTTTGTTACAACAGCTTCTGGTGTTTCGCTATCGTGAGGTTGGTGTTGTTACTGTTGTTCTTTCGTGATGGCTGTTTAACAAAGAGTCAAGAAAAAAGTCACCAGGAGAGAGTGTGTACAGGAAGCAAAAAGGGGAGTCGCAAACAAAGAAAAAAACGGGTGTGTGCGCTCTTTCCTTCTTCCTTACTCACAATGCCGCTGTCTATCATGGGCACAAGTAAGCCGTGAAGCTGCGGTGATCTCACTCTTTCTTTTTTGTTGTTGTCATGGCGGCTTACATAAAGTCTGCTTCTGAGTGCGGGCGGAACAGCTTCACAGACAGGCTGGACAGGAGCACGCTGAGGCTGCTCAGCACCATCGCAATGCCCGCCAGGACAGGCGGCACCTGCACGTGCAGCACAGGATACAGCAGACCACACGCCAGCGGCAGCATGATGAGATTGTACGCAAAGGCCCACACAAAGTTGCCGTAGATGTGGCGCACCGTGGTGTTGGACAGTTTGAAGAGATTCATGAGATCGACGAGGCTGCTGCGCACCAGGACGGCGTCGGCCGCCTCCATCGCGATCTCCGTCCCGGCCCCTAGTGCGACGCCGACATCAGCAGCCGCGAGTGCCGGGCTGTCGTTGATGCCGTCGCCGACGAAGAGCACAGGTCCGATGTCCTCCTGGCACTGGCGCACAATGGCGGCCTTGTCGCCGGGAAGTGCCTCCGCGACGACATCCAGCTGCGGGTCAAGACCAACCGCCACCGCGATGCGTGCGGCGACGAGTGTGTGGTCGCCCGTCACCATCCTCACCCGCAGACCACGATGCTTAAGCGCGGCGATCACGCCGGCCGCCTCTGGCTTCGGTTCATCGGCGAGCGACGCGAGCAGACACACGGTGCCGTCGATGGCCGCGAGGACGATGCTGAAGCCCTTGCTGAGCTGCTGGCGGGCCACGAGCTCGACCTCGCGATCGACGACGACACCGCGCTCGTGCAGCATCTTGAGGTTGCCCACGAGCACGCTGTGCGTCATCGACGATGGGGCCACAGCCGCGTCCGTCAACAACAACGACGGTGACGACGGGTTGTGAGAGAGCCGCACGCACGCCTCCACACCGCGGCCACTGCGGTTGACTGCGGACAGCACGGCACAGTGACGCAACGCACCAGCGCCATCACCACCCGTGGAGGAAGAGGACTGGAGCGTGTTGGCCAGCGTCGCGTGCACCGCCTTGGCGATGGGATGAGAAGATTGGCCTTCCACCTCGCACACCACCTGCCGGACGAGGTGCGGAGTCCAGCGCAGCGCCGCGGTCCCATCATCAGCGGTGTCGGCGTCGTCCACAGCGGAGCCCGACGGCGCCTTCGCCTTCGTCGCGCAGCCGAAATCGCCGTTGTCGTCGACGACAGCCACGTCCTCGCAACTCGACGCGCGCAGTGGCGGCGGCAGGGCGAGAAGATGCACGTCCACGACGGAGAGCAGACCACGCGTGATGGTGCCCGTCTTGTCCAGCAGCACGCACCGCGTCTGGCGAACAGCTTCGAGCGTGATGCCGGACTTGACGAGCAGCCCGTTGCGTGCGCCGACGCCGGTGCCAACCATAATGGCCGTTGGCGTGGCCAGACCCAGCGCGCACGGGCACGCCGCCACGACCGTCGCGATGAAGAAGTTGAACGCGAAACCAACCCAGGACGTCTGCGTCGCCTCCATACCAGCCCCCGCAGAGCCACCGTTCGTACCGCTACTGCTGTGCATCAGCCACGCCTCTGGATAGGCGTGAAGCGCGCCGAGAAGCAGCCACACCACCAACGTCGTCACCGCCAGGGCCACCACCGCCGGCACAAAGCGCATCGCCACGGCGTCCGCAATGCGCTGCACGGCGGGCTTTGCGTTCTGGGCCTCTTCCGTGATGCGCAGAATCTGCGACAGCATCGTGTCCGCGCCGACCTTCTCCGCCACCACGGTCATGACCGCCGCCACGTTGAGCGTGCCGCTGACGACCTTCTTGCCGGGCTTCACCACCTTGGGCAGCGACTCGCCCGTGATCATCTGCTCGTCAACCTCCGAAATGCCTTCGATGACGGTGCCGTCGATGGGGATGCGCTCGCCAGGGGCGATGCGCACGTGCATGCCCACGGTGATCGCATCCGGCGTCATGCGGACCGTGGAGCCGTCGGGCTGCACAACGGTCGCCTCGCTGGGGATCAGATTCATGAGGGCGAGCAGCGCGCCACTCGTGCTGCGCTTGGCCCGCGCCTCAAGATAGCGTCCGAGCAGCATAAACGCCGTGAGCATGCCGGCCGTGTCGAAGTACGGCATCACGTACGTGGAGGTCATCAGGGAAAGCAGCAGGGCGACGACCGAGTAGGCGTACGAGCAGCCGGTGCCGAGCGCCACGAGCGTGTCCATCGTGTACGCCCCGTGCTGCCAGCTCTGCCAGGCGCGCGTGAAGAACTGCCGCCCACAGTAGAAGACGATCGGCGTCGTCAGGAGCAGCTGGCCCACGTCGAGCACCTTGGCGACAGCCATGTGATTGTGCAGCACGGAGGTGAAGGACATGAGCAGCATGACCAGCATGAGCGGCGCGGACAGTACGGCGCTGAGCAAGAAGTGGCGCTTTTGCTGCGCAATCTCATCGTCACGCGCGAGAGCACGCTTCGTCTGATCGCGGGCGGAACGGGCCGCCTCAGCGTCGTCGTTGTTGTCGTTGTTGGTCTCGTCGCCGTCATGCGTGCTGTTGTGAGGCTGAGAACGGCGTGCTGCTGCTGCGGCGGCGGCTTCAGCATCCCGCTTGTTGTGCGGAGGTGCGGTGCTGTTGGCCGAGTCCGATACGCGGACGGCCACGGTGAGATCGTCGGACGATGTCGCCTTGGCGACCTCACGGCGCCGGTCACGACGCTGCACGTTGCGCACCTGGTAGCCCATCGACTGAATCAAACCAGAGACGGCGTCGAACTCGTCCTGCGACTGCGTTGTGGCCGACGCCATGCACGTCGCGAAGGCAAGCGTGAACGTAAACGCGCTGTTGCCGTCAGAGGCGAATTGTTTGGCGACGGCGGCTTCGATGCGCGCGGCGCAGGACGCACAGCTCATGCCCTCCACGAGGAACGTGAAGGTGAGCGGCGTCTTCACCGCCGTCCCGTTCTCACCGGTGTGGACAGCCTCGGCGAGAGTGTGCAGCTCAATGCTTTCGGTGCTCGCGGCCGCGGCGGAGCGACAGCACCGGCTGGTGACGTCGTTCGCCGGCGCGTCGCGTGGACGATCCGTCGTGACGTGATCATCGGCGTCGTCGGTGGCGAGAGCGTCGCGTGCCTCGAGTATCTCGCGTGGCATCGCGGTGTGTGTGGCGGGCAACCGCGGCCGCGTGCTGCGCTGCACGACGCAGCCGAAGCCAACGCCCCGTACGGCCTCGCACAGCGCGTCAACGGAGACGAGTGCGCTGTCGTGGCGCACGGCACCGATCATGGTCGCGAAGTTGACGGACACGGACGTGACGCCGTCGAGTGCGGCGAGGGCATTCTCGATGCGGGCAGCGCACGACCCGCAGTGCATGCCCTGAATCAGCAGACGCGTGTCCGTCATGTCGGTGGTGGTGGACAGGGTGGAGCCAAACGAGGTTGTAGCGGGGACTGCGCAAGACGGCGAAGACCAAAGGCAGAACAGAAATGACAGCCCGTAAGAAGTGCGGCGCGTGTGGCGGCGGTGCGGCAACAAGGGCGTGTGCGCGTCGAGTCGGGAGCTGTTACGCGCCGGTGCGGACGAACTCGGTGCGGCAACGTCGAGTGTACGGACCTCTGAGCTGCTGGTGTTTGTACTGGTGGTGGTGGTGGTGGTGGTGAAGGACGAGAACGGCAGGACCTTGCACGGCAGGCCGGTGAGTGGTGTGGCGGTGTCTGACGCGAGCAACGCGGCGCTGGTGCTGCTGCTGATGCACGTGGACGAACGACGGCTGGTCGAGTTGCTGTTGGAGTCGGTGAACGGTCTGCTGCGGCTGGCGGTGGTGGAATGGATGAGAACGGCTGAGGAGGACGTGGTTGCGAACGGAAACGGGTGTTTCAAGACACGAAAATGCTGTGTAGAGCTGCCTCAAGTCCGTGTGCGGGCTTGCAAGCAGACTAAACAGCGATCTTCTCACAAACACACAATCTCTCTTTCTCTCTTTCTGTCTGTCTACCCTGAAACAAAGGATCAGAAGGCAGAGGAGAAAGGAGGGAGAGAGAGAGAGAGAGGAGGCAAGTGGGGTCGTGAGGGACAAGGTATAATATATAAAAAAAACACTTGGTTATGAAGAGTTGGTGAATAAGGGGGGGAACAAGAAACAAAAAAAGAAGTTTGAATAATCGCTGAACTGTAAGGCAGACGTCGACAAAAGGCTTAAACACTAATGCAGGCGCTGAATGCAGTGACAGTGAAGGAAGGGGAAGAAAAAAAAAGTGATGCAAGAAAAAGGGAGGAGGGCGAAGGACTGATCAATTTGGAATAATAGTCCGAATAAGAGTCCGAATAAGAGTCAAGCGGTGTTTGTTTGTTTCTTTCTTTCCGAGGTGGTGAGGAAACAGACGCTTGCACGATTGCAGGGTTGGAGTGGGGGGTTCTCTCTGTAAGGTTTGCAAGTGAGCTGCACGTGGAAAGGACAAAAGCAGGAAGAAGGGAGGGAGAAGCAGTGGACGAAGTTGAATATTTGCTTGTTGCGTCGAGAGGGGTCAGGATGTAGGTAAAGCAACGGGGATTTTGCTCGTAATCGGCTGTCCACGTGTCTGACTCGCGTTTGTTTGTGTTTCTCGCTCTCTCTCCACTTGCCAGTCTTTGAGTCGAGTAGAACGTACCAGGTGGTGGAGAAAGAGCTGTGTTGTGTCCGGTGACAACGCGAGAGTGAAGGTGTTTGCGCGCCACACCAGATCCACATATCCACATGCACTGACCGCGTTTAATAGGAGGAGGATGTTCGTGCGGGTCGTACACAATCTTCTTGTATGTTGTTGTTTTGTTTGTTTGCTGTTGCAGGTTCTATACAGTGTAGTCTTAACCGGCGCAGATTGGCGCAAGATGGGAAAGAAGAAAAAGAAAAAAGGGAAGGGCAAATAGGGAAAAGCGAGAGCGTCCACGCCACACAAAACCGAAAGATGGGGAGAACGGCAAATCGGCTCAACCTCTCGTCAGAAAAGAAAGAAAGAAAGAAAGGAGGACGGAAGAAAATGAGGAAAATCAACAACGGCGAAAGCAATGCATCAAAGCAGCCGATAGCAACAGGACAGAACAGAGCAACAAAAAAAGGAGGAAAAAAAGAGTGAAAAAATGGAGTCAGCGAGAGGAGAGGAATAGAGGCTAAAGGTAAAAGACATAGTTGAGGTGCCTCATCTCTCACTCTATCTCAGTCTGTCTCCACAGTTGTTGTTGTTCTTGTTTCCATCTCATGTTCAACGCCAAACAAAAATAATAAAAATGGAGGTCACGTGACCGCGACGCCCTTCTCATGTGATTCCTGGTTTTCCACATTCCTGTACTGTCCTTCTTTTCTTTTCTTGTGAGTGTCGGATCATTGTTGTTGTTGTTGTTTTCTTTTGTTTACAACCCGCGAGATCGGAGGTTGGTGGTGGGCTTGAAGGCGTCCAGGTCACGTTGGGCCTCCTGCTTCTCCAGGTACATCTTCATCGACGTGACCTTGAGCTCCTCGAGCTGGGACAGGATAGACTCATTCTCGAGAATCATCTCATCATAGCGCTGAGCCGCCTTCTGCGTGGTTGCCTTGGCGTTCTTGAGCTTCTTCTGCAGCGACTTCTGCTTGTTCTGCTCAATCTCAAACTGCTCTTGGAACTGCTGGTTCTGCTGCTCGAGGCGGCGGTTGTTAGCCACGACAGTGAGGTTGACCTGCTCCGCGACCTCCTGTCGCCACTTATCGTCCTGCCGGCGCATCTCCAGTTCCTGGCTGCGCAGCTGCTGATCGAGCTCGGCGGTCTTGGTCTTCTCCATCTCCAGCAGGTGGTTCGACTGCTTGAGCATCTGCCGGTTGCCCTCGAGGTTCTCGGACATCTCGGCCATTGTGGTTTCGGCGCGCTGCAGCTGCTGTTGCAGGCGGACGTAGCTGCGATTCGTCTCCTCCAGCTCGGCAGACTTGTTGCGCGTTTCAGTGATGCGGTTGTTGAGGGTGGTGATCTGCTCCTTGAGGTACTCGATCTCCTTGTCCTTGCCAAGCACGACGCTGTCGTACTGGTCCTTGGCGTTGCCAAGCTGGCTGCGCGCCGTCTCGACCTCAAGTGCAAGCTGCTGGTTATAGCCACGCAACTCGGCCAGCTCCTTTGTGATGTCGGCGCGCTCATCGGCGAACTGCGCGCGCTCGTCGTCGAGCATGGTCTCGAGGTCCTTGATGCGTCGGTCGCTCTTGTTGAGCTTCTTGACCAGCTTGTCGCACGCGGCGTCCCTCTCCTTCTGCAGCGCCTCGAGTTCGTCTTCCTTGCTCTGCAGCAGGTCGCGCACCTGCTTCGCCGTGGTTTCATCGAGGCCGCCCGCACCGCCCGATTCCGTCCCTTGCAGCACCGGGCCAGTGGAGATCGGACCAGTGCCGTCCGCGCTCATCGCCGCGCCACCCGCCACCGCCGTGGCCGCCGCAAAGTTCGGTGTCGCCTTGCCCGTCTTGAGGCACTCGTACTTGCGGATCATGTCGTCCAGCCGCATCTGCTGCTGGTGGTACAGCTCCGTCAGCCGCTGCTTCGTGCGGACCTGCTGCTGCAGCGCACCAAAGACGTCGCCGTCAATGTCGGGCTCGTCCGCTGCCGCGAGCACGAATGCCTGCGCCTCGGAGTCGAGGTTGGACGCGGCAGCTCCGTCGCCGTCCACCGCCGACGGCTCCGCAATGCACACGCCGAATCGGCGGAGCGACACGTTGGTCTGCTTGACGCGGTTCTCAAGCGCCTCACGCGCACGGCGTTCACGCTCGAGTTGCTGCATGAGCGCGGCGTTGCCCTCCACACTACCGCTGGCAGACGCCACGAGGCCCCCGATGGCGCCCGCCGCTGCGCCGCTGCTGCCGGCCGCCCCCTCCTCGATCATCTTCTTGAGGCGGGTGATGTCGCGGTCCTTTTCTGTGGTCTGGGCCTTGGCAGCCTCGACCTGGTCCTGCAGCGCCTTCTGCTCCTCCTTCGTCTTGACGAGCTTGGCCTTGATCTTCTCCTGGTCGCGCTCGATCTTCTCGCGCAGTTTGGTGTTCTCATCGCGCAGGGCAGCGAGGTCGACCTTGAGCTGCGACGCCGCCTCGGCGTCTGCGGTGCGGCGCTTCGTCTCCTCGGCGAGCTGGCGTGAGAGCTCCTCCTTGGCGCGTGTCGCCTCCAGGACCTGCCGTTGGGCCTGCTCCTGCAGGTCGGCCATGGCACGCTTGGCGTACTTCTCGAGGTCCTCCTTGGTGTACGTGCTCTTGCGCCAGTGCTCATACAGCTCGGTGAAGCCTTGCAAGTAGAACATGATCTCCTTCACGTCCCAGGCGTCGTCCTTCAAGTTGTAGGAGCCGTCCTTGGGCATCTGGCCCTTGATCTGAGCGAGCTGCTCCTCGGTGCAGATGCGCTTGATGAAGTTGATGTTCATCGTCTTGAGGTCCTTCATGTGGCTCGCCTCGAAGTTGTACTTGGTCTCCATCAGCGTCAAGTTTTCAAGCTCGCGCTTCGTCTCGGCGTGTGCGTCGTGCAGCGCCTTCTCCTTCTCCTCGACCTGGGCCTGCAGGGTGCGGCACTGCTCTTCCAGCTCGACGTTGTTCTTCTCGGCGCCACCAGCGCGCAGGTCGTTGTTCTCGATCTCGAGCTCCTCGATACGCTGGCGCAGGTCGTCCTCCACGTCGAGGTCGACGTTGCCCAGGCGCTTCTTGAGCTCCTCGATCTGATCCATCAAATCCTGGATGCGCGCGTCCTTGGGGTCCATGTTCTTGAGCGGCTTGTTCTCGATCTGCTTCGCGCGAAGGGCAAAGCGGAGCGTGGAGATACTCTCGGAGATGTTCTTGTCGGACGGGCCGACGTTGGCGAACATGACGGTCTTGGCGTTGCCACCGAGCGAGTCCTTGAGCAGCATTGTGAGTGGTGAGCCGCGGTACGGGATGTGCTTTGCTCCCTTCACGATCGTGTCGATCACGGTGGCGAGGGCCGACAGCGAGAGGTTAATGTTGCAGCCTTCCTTTGCGGTGTCGCCGGTGGCGTTGGTCTTGCTCAGCTTTTCAGAGCCGGCGAGGTCGACAACGTTGATCTTGCTGGTCATGACGATCGGGCTGCTGGGATCGTTCTCGAAGTCGAACTGCTCGATCTGCACCGTGAAGAGTGCGTGCGAGCGGCTGCTGGTGTCGTTGAGGTCCGTCGAGGCCGTCTTGCGCCGCTCCGTGCCCTCGTTGAACTGCTTCATGGCTTCCTCGAAGGTCGTCACCTCGGGCATCTCCGCGCCCTTGACGTAGAAGTTCTTGGCCATGTTCTGCTTGATCTCCAGATTCACCTGCTTGCGCGCGAGCAGATCACGGGACTTGCCGTTGTAGAGCTCTACGTACGAAACCTTGATCTTGAAGTTCTTCGTCGCCGACGTCATCTTTTTCACCTCGCTAAACAAGTAATCGACGACCTGTGGCATCATACCGTACGTTTCACGGCTGTCGAGGTTGCCCGTCATGGTGTGGGTTTTACCAGAGCCCGACTGACCGTAGGCGAAAACGGTGGCGTTGTAGCCCTGGAGCACGGCGTCCGCTAGGGGCTGCACCTCCTGCAGGAAGATGTCACGCTGCGTGAAGCTATTGTTGTACACTGCGTCAAAGGCGAAGACGTCAGGGTCGCCGATCAGATGCTGCACCACGACTTGGTTGGTGGCGAGGTCCATGCGGACCAGCGCCTTGTCGCCACGCTGTGCCTCGTAGCCGAGGAGGTCACGGCAGCGCACGACGACGCGGATGTTCTCCGATCCCGCGGTCTTCTTGACCATCGTTGCTCTTCGTCGTACTGTTGTTGCTGAAAGAGAAAGAAAGTGAGACAGATGTTATTCCTCTGTCACGTGTTCCGACTCACCGTTTGTGTGTGTACGTGCGGGCTCACAACTTCCTTCACCAGATTTGGACGCAAGAAGAAGAAGCAGAGGCAAGCTGAAGTGTGCGCGTGACAACGTCGCACAGACAGACTCGACAGACGCGTGTGTATATGCTTGTATCTGTGTGAGCACAATGTAGTTCACACGCAATGCGCACTGAGCTCAGCAGATGGGATAAATAAGTGAATAAAGGTAAAGAGGAGGAACGAGAAAAAACACGGAGTGTTTTGGGACGGAACTAAACAAACAAAAAAAAGAGATAGAGAGGCACGGTGTCGCTCAGAGTGACAAGACAAGCTCGATCGGATTCTTTCGCTTAAAGTTCAGAGTGAAAAGGATGGAGGGTGGAGGAGAAGAAGATAAGGACAGGTTGGTGAATAGTGATTGTCACGGCACAAGGAGTGACTTGGTCTTTTTGGTTGTTGCAACGGACTGTGATCAGCAGAATGCAACAAGGTGTGTGCACGACGTTGCTGGCAGGCTCCAACAAACGTTGCGTCACGAGTACGCACAGGTGATGTCCATTTCTTTGGTTGTGTGTTGGCTTTCTTTCTTTTGGCGATGCAAGTTGAGCTCCAACTCAGTAAAGCGGGATCTAGTCTGCCTCGCATCCACACAGACACGTACACACAGTCCGCCATCATCACTTCTCTCCATTTTTTTTCTCACCACGGGCGAGGTCTCTTGAGATCCGTCGACGGCCGCGATGGCGTGACGGAACGGCTGTCGTGCCACGCCGGCACATGCTGCGACGCCGCATCACTTCTCTGCGTCGTCCTGAGAGACGATGACCCACCGCGCTCCATCTCCACCAGTTGCAGCGGTGGTAAGAGGGCGTGCGGCGCGCGCGTGGTGTAGCAGCTCTCGAGGGCGACAGGCACCAGCGTACCACAGGCGCGCTCGATCAGGAATGTCGCCTGCCCAGTCTGCCAGTTTGTTGCTGCTGTGGGGGTGGACAGCACGGGACCTGCAGCCGTCACGGCATTGGCCTTGCCAGCGCCGGTCGTGGCAGCAGCAGCAGCAGCTGCAGGAGCAGTAGCACTGGTCGTGGCCGTCGCCTGCTCGCTCGCAGCAGCAGCAGCGGTGGTGGTGGTGGCCGGTGCGGCGTCACGTGTGCATGCCACGTACACCTCCACCACGCCACATCCACGCACGTGCGTGTAGTACTGCGGATGGTGTCGCAGCACGAACAAGGCAATCGCACGATCGGTGGGATACAAAACGGTGCGTCGTGTTTCGGGCCACTGCGCCTGCGATTGCATCGCGAGTGACGGTGCGGCCCCCGTTGCAGCCGCATTCGCCGTCGCCAACAGCGCCTCGTCATCGCCGGTGGTGGTCGGATTATTGCTGGTGCCGTGGGGCTTGGCGGCATCGCGATCACGTTGGCGCAGGCTCGCGACGACGGAGCGGTGGTAGTACTGCAGCATGCCGCGCATCTGCGCAAGTCCAACGCGCAGCGCCGCATCCGGAACTCCTTGCGGCAGTGGTAATGGACGGTCGGGACCCGCTGCGACACTGTGAAGCGGCATGCGGAGCGGGTGTCCAGCCAGCTTCAGCTCGTAGCAGTCGCGCAGCTCCCACGGCAGCACCTCTCCACAGCAGCGGCGCTGAATGAGCAGGTTCCCGTCCTTGGCGTCCAGCAGGACCTGCTCCACACCACACCCAGCCAGATAGACGGCGCCTGGGTGGCAGCAGAAAATGCGCAGCAACACGCTCTCCTCGGCGCGACGAAGCGAGACCACCTGCAGCTGATGAAGCACACCACGAGTGTCGGACGTGACGGAGTCGTTCATCTTCGCTGGCGATGCGGAAGAGGCGGACGCCGACGAGGAGGGGCCTTGCGGTGGCGTGGGAGCAAACACAGCCTGCCCAGATCTGCGGCCATCACCACCGTCGTCGGCTGCCGGCACGCGCGTGTACCACAGGATCTGCCGCGTGCTGTTCTGACGCTCCGCGCGATGGTCAACGAGATACTTGAGCCAGAGCGCGGCATCCTCATACCCGCTCTCCGCGACGAGCTGCAGCGCGGCCGGGGAGAAGCCACCACCACCTGCACCACCGGGGCCGGCGTGCGCGGCAGCCGCTGCAGCCGCGTGAGCCTCCGCTGCGAGCTCGCCCGGGGAGCCAACCTTCTCCTCCTTTCCGTCTCCCTGCAGCAGCGTCAGCGCGACACCACGAGGGCCAGCGCGCACGTGAAACGCCTGCACGCGCTGTCGCTTGCAGTGCAGGTAAATGTCAAGCAGATGCCGCTGGAACACCTGTGCCACCCACTGCTGGAGCGGTTTGCTGAGCTGCAGCAAGGGCAGGCGACGGGCGTGTGGCAGGCGTGGCAGCCGCGCCCCGAGCCGGCAGCACAAGTCGGCCAGCTCCTCCATCGTCACGGGCAGGTCGGCGAGGGTCATCTCCAGGCCAAGCTCATGAAACGGCAACGGCGATGGCGGTGATACAGCGGCAGAAGAAGAAGAAGACGAGGAGGTTCTGATAGCCCCCGCGTTCGTGTCGGGCGCGTCGTCGTAGCAGCGGAGCAGCCAGCCTGCAAAGCCCTTCCATCCCGCGGCATCGTTCCAGCGCCAGCCAGAGACGGCCGCAGTGGCACCGACCTCGCGGCTGCTCGCTGCGGTGTGACTGGGCCCGATTGCCTGAGGGCCGTAGATGGCGTAGGACGAGCTCAGCGGATCGCGCGTGAGGAGCGGGAACACGAGGCCGGCGACCGGTTCATGCTGAGTGGTGGCGGAGAGAGCCGAATAGGAGCGCAGCAGGGGAAGTGACGAGGCGCGACTGGGCTCTCTGCTGTTGCCGAGCAGCGGGCTGCTTGCCGTCGTCGTCAGCATTGTGGTGGTCGAGGTCTCGCTCTGTTTGGTCCGTGCGCTCACGTGCGCGCGATGCAAGGCCACCAGCGCTGCGCATTGGGCGCCCGTCTCGACAAGAATCCTCTCGCGCAGGGTCAGCACAGTGAGTGTGTCCTGCATACATGCCAGCAGCACAGTGTGGCTGATGGGCACGGAGAAGACCACCAGAGGATCGCACGGCAGCGGAGGGAGTGAAAAGGCGCTGTCATCGCGTGTCGTGGTGCGCGGCTCGCAGGGTTGAAAGCAGACGTCATCATCGGCCTCGCGACGGTGATTGGGAGGCGCGGAGGTGTGAACGGAGGCGGAAATCCCGTTTTGAGTGGTGTTGGTGGTGGTGCTGTCGAGTTCTGGTCGCTCAGCGCGTGTTACCTCGTGCGGTGCGGCACTGTCCGCATCCGCACCAGTCGGCTTCGCGTGCTCTGTCGCGTGCACGTGGCTCCTCATCCTACCGGATGCCACAGCGACGTCGTCGTCATCGAATGGCGTCAAATCGCGCGCCGTGTGTGCCGTCGCCGAGCACCCGAGCAGCTTTGACGGGGAGACGGTCGCACCACGGCGAGCGAGCCAGTCTCGAGCCGCAAGCTTCATCAGCGTGAAAGCCACGTGCCGCTGCGGTGGTGGGGGTGGCGGTACCGATGCGGCCGCCCCCGTCGCCGTCGTCGGTGTGAGTGCGGCCTGAGAGAGACGCATGCCTGCCGGTGGTGTGCGTGCCTCGGGGTGGGCCGCGACGTTCTGGAAGAAGAGCACGACCTGCGCGACGCGCGTTTGCAGAGCCTGGAACGTGCGGGGCGGGTCAAGGGCGTACGCACTGTCCACGAATGGCGATGATAATAATGACGATGATGATGGCAGGGGCGAGGCAGCAGCGGTGCCTGCCGACGTGGTCTGTGTTTGCGTCTCTTGTTCTGTGCTCGCACTGGCGGGAAGCGATGACATGGCACTGGGCGCCGTCTCCGTCCCGCGTTCACTTTCGTCTTGCGAGGCTGCGGCCGTCGTTGTCGTCGTTGGGGACACGCTTTCATGCGGAAGTAGAAGAGATTGAAACCACAGCACACGCGAGTAGCGCGCAGCCTCCAGCTCCGCCGCATCCGGCTGTGCATGCAGGTCCGCGATCGCATCGCGCCACGGCAGCGCATGAATCGGCACGCCGCTCGGCACAACCACATCCAGATACGTCAGTGCCAGTGTGTAGAGCAAGATCGTCTCCTGTGCGGGCATGGAGTGTTGCGCGGAGAGCTCGCACAGCTCACACAACGTGCCCTGCGACAGGGCAGTCGACGAGGACGACGCGAAGGAGGAGGACGTGTTGTAAAAAATATGTGACGCGCCCGTCCCTGCGCTCGCGCTGTGACTGGCCGAGTGCGCCTCCTTCGCGGTGTGCGCCGTCTCCGTCACCCACGGCTCCACAAGGGGACTCTGCAGCAGCGATGGCCAGACAAGGCGCTCGTACGGCGACGTGATCGACACCGTCCGTTGCGCCGCGACGAGGGCGGGAATGGATGCGTGTGGCGCTTCTTCTGCGGCTTTGGTGGTGCCCTGGTGCGTTGCAGTGGCAGGTGCGGGTGGTCGCGTGTCGGGAAACGCGATGCGCTTCACGGGTAGCTTGGTGGAGCGGAGCACGGTGTGCATGTACTGCTGCTGCGTACGCTGCACAGTGTGCTGCTGGCGCCAGTAGTGATCGACGTGATCGTACAGGGCTGGCTGCCGCGTGGCATCGAGGAAGACAGCACGGTAGTCACCCGTGGAGGAGAGGGTGTGGTGGTCAGTGATGGGGAGCAGTCGCTCATCACGCGAGAGGCCCGAAAAGATGGAGCTCATGGCACTGGCATCGATGATGACACGTACCTCTGTCTCCGCTCTCGGCTTGGCTATCCTGTTGCTTTCTTTTGGTCACCACGGTGGAAGAGGAAGAGGAAGAGGAAGAGGAAGAGGAAGAGGAAGAGGAAGAGGAGTGGGTGGTTGGCATTGGTGAAGTGTTGTTGCTTTTCAGTCAGCAGAGAGAGGTGCATCTGAGAGATGGCAGCGTGTATGTGTCTTTCGTTTCAAGCACTCGTCCGCTGTAGTGTCAACCCGTTTGGTGTTGCCTTGTAGAGCTGTTATTGTGCGAGACCGCTGGCACGCAGCACTTCCCACTTCTCTCAGAGGAAACATTTCGAGCCAGGTCTCACGCTCGGAGTCGTCAACGATCGGCTCGAAGCAGAGCAGGCGGAAAAAAAAATGACAGCTCCTGCTTTGGTGTTTGTTGTTTCGTGTGTGTGTGTGTGTGTGTGTGTTTTGCGTTTCCGTGTGTTCAGTGTTCACACAGTTTCTTTTGATCAGAACAAAAAAACACGAGAAAGACAAAAAGAAACGCAGCTGAACAACTCAAGAAGATTCACAAAGTGAAACCCAGAAAAGGATGCAAAACGGGGGAAAAGATAACTCCAAGCAAATAGGCGAGCAAAAACGGGATGGGAAAACAGTGAAACTAACGATGTGTGCCACGGGAAGGACCAACAGAGTCAAACAAACGTGCCCAAACAGAAAAAAAGGGAGAAGAGTGAAGGCGAGAGACGCAACCAACACGGTTGCCTGTGCGCATATCGATGGAAGCTTGCCACAAAAAAACACAGAGTTAGTTCACGGAAAAGAACCAAAACAAAGAGATGGAAGAGTAAAGAAATGTGCACATACACATCTCGCCACTAGAGAGAAAGAAACAAAAAAGTGTGTTAATGTGTGTGTGTGTGTCTCTGACAGCCTGACAGGAACAAAAAAAAGCATCCAAACTGTTCTGGCAAGTCAGTGGAAAAAAGAACAAAATGGAAGCAGACAAGCCGCCACAGACACGAGTGAGTAGTCGACGACACGCGCTCACAGAAGGAACAGAAACGGTACAAGATCAGTGTAGACAGAAGGAACAGACGGAGCGCGGGCCTCCCGACACACACACACACGCATAATGCGAAGACAACAGTGCACGTCACGAAGCCGAATCACGCAAAAGCATTCGCACCGAAAAGAAAAAAAAGAACCACGAAATGAGAGCTCCCCGCAACGCAGAGAGGAATCACTTACATGGAGTTGCCATGCTGGGGTCAGGATGTGATGATCGAGGTGGGCAGCAAACAAGCGAAGTTCTATCAGAGCAAAAGCGAGAGAAAAAAACAAAGAAACGGAACAGGGTGCTGCAGGGGAATGATGAATGCGTTTGGGCTACATAGTGCAGTGCTCCATCACAAAAAAGACGATGCGCAGTTGGATGAACACGAAAAATAAAAAAAAGCAATCAAGCAAGACAGAGAGAGAGAGACAGAAAGCACAGTAAACCAAAGCCAAGGCAAACACCAAAGCGAAAAGGAAAAGAGCCTCTTTTTTTTTTTTAAGCCGAATCAATCAATCAGCGTGACAGCAACAGTTCATCGATGAGTGCCAATAGCCGGGTGTGATCCTCATAGGATCAGCACGCACCACAGCACAGGAAGGAAGGAGAGAGGAAGACGCACATATGGCTGCGATGACATTTATTTCCGCGCCTGGCGATGCGTGCCAAAAAAATTCATAATCTCGCGCAGCTGCGCCGTCTTCTCGGGGTTGTCGGTGCTCTGGTTCAGCTCAGCCAACACAGCAGACATACCGCGCTGCATGCCGCTGTCGCTCCTGGCAAACGCCTTGTAACGCTCCTCGAGTGCCTTGTCGGCCAGCGACGGGAAGCCGTTCACTGCCAATGAGGGGCGCTTGCTGTTGTCAGCCGCGTTGTTGTTGTTGTGACTTGGGTCTGTGGAGTCTTCTTGGATATCGTTGCTGACGCGACGCCGCAGCAGACTGTAGCCCGAGGCACCAAATGCCGTGCCCTTCGCGCCGTCCTTGATAGCGGGCAGGCTGCCGTTTGTCGTCGGCTTCTCGCGTGGTGGTGCCGTGGGCTTCATCGCAGCCGGCATCAGCGACGTGCCCTCGTTGAACGCGTTGTGCAGGTCGCCGTCAAAGTAGCTGTAGCCCCCGGCGTCGCCCTCCCCAACTTTGGTCAACACGGGCACGCCGCCGTACGCGCTGATGTTGGGCTGGGCACCCGCACTGGCACTGCCCGCGCGTGACGGACTGGGCGACACGCGTGTCTGGGCTCCTTTCGGCGCGTTCTGCCCCTTGGTGCCCCAGGCACCTGGCTTTTGACCTTGTGATCCACTCCGTGGCCGCTGCTCCGGTGAGACCTTGTGCGAGCTCTTCTGTGATGACTTTTGCGAGTTCTTCGACCTGCCACTCGCTGCTGGGGATGGCTTGCGGTTGTCCTGCCCGGCGCGGCTGCCGTCCTCGCGGGTGATGATGTAGCCGCTCAGGCTGAAGGACGGCAGCGCGCCGGCTGTGGCGAGTGGGCGCGTGTTGTCCGCGGCGAGGATGCCACCAGAGCCGGCCCGAACGCGAACGGTCTGCGCGCGCGCGGGCGGGGCGGGTTGGCCGCCGGCCATGTCGTAGGCGTCATTCAACGTGGGGTAGTGGTATCCCAGATCGCTGTCGTCGCGGTTGATCCCTATGGCAGACGCCGGTTTTGACTGAGGAAAGGCGCCTCGGCGATCGTCGTCCTCGTCGCCATTCGCGTTGTTGTTGTTGCCGGTGTCGTTACTTTTGCTTTCTTTGCCGTTACTGCTTGCCGAGAGCAGCCGCAGTGAGTTCATGTAGCTGTACGGTGCGTGCACATTGCCACTCCCACTGTGAGTGCGACGCAGTAGCGTGGCAGGCTCGCGGCCCTCATCGTCATCTCCCGCGCCGTCTCCGTTCGAGCTCCGGTGTTCACCGTGTACATTCGTTTCCGGCTGCTTGAACATGCTCGGCGCCACGTAGTGTCCGAGAAACGAGCTGCCAACAATGTCGAGGCCGTCCGACCCAGTGCGCGCGGCCTTCTTTGAGCTCGACTGCGGTGGCTCCGGCGGGTCTTGCGAGGGGCGCAGAAACGCGGAGGGGTACCCGACGTCCATCTTGTGCCTCGCCTTGCCGCGGCCCTTGGCGTCGTCGCCGTCGTCATCGGTGTCAGAGAGTGACGAGTCCTCCATCGCCTCGTCATCCGAATCGCTCTCCTCGTTCTCAATCACGGCACGCGACGCGGCGGCCCGGGTCGCGAACATGGAGCTCTTCGCGTCTTGTGCGAGCAGCGATGTGCCGCGCCCGCCAGCCTCCTCGTTCTGGGGCCCGCGACTCTGGCCTGTGCTGAGGCCGTGGATGGCGTAGATGCTGGGCGCGATGCCACCACCGGACATGGCGTTGGTGTCGTCCTCGTCCTCATCGATGGCGCCCTCCACATTCGCGGCGCGGTAGGCGCTGATGCCGCCTGGGCCGGTGCTGGGGGCCATGAACAGCGACCCCGCACCACCGCCGGCCGCGAATGGGTGGCGTTCCACTTCGTCGGTGTTCTCGTCATCCTCGTCGTCCTCCTCATCGTCCTCGTTCTCGACTTCGTCGCGCTCAGGGACGGTCAGCTCCAGCGCCTTCATGATGAGGCCGAGCGTGATGCTCTTGTTCTCAGCGCGGTTTTGGTTGCTCATGGTCTTCTCGTCGTAGAGGGGTTGGTAGGGCTGCGGGGGGACCTGGGACACGTTCTCCCCGTAGAACATGTTCAACTCGCGGAAGAGGGGGTGGCAGCAGAGCTGCGCGGCCGTCGGGCGTTGCTGCGGAAAGAACCGCAGGCACGACTTGATGATGTCAATCCACATGATCTTCACCTTGTCCGAGACGCGGAGCTTCCAGTTCTTCTGCAGCAGCGCGTCCAGCTTTGACGTGCGTGGATTGCTGCGCTGGAGGTACGACTTGGCATTCGTGCCCTTTGGCGCGAAGCGCTCAATGTCGTCCGCGCTGGGGCAGCCCACAATCTCGAGAATGACCTCGAGCTGTCGGCTGGCGTAGTAGCCGTCCCAGGTGCCCTGCTCGTTCAGCGCAGACTTCATCGTGAAGAGGGTCTGGCACGTGCAGAGCTCGTAGAAGATGCAGCCCAGGGACCAGATGTCTGTCGCCGAGGCGCCCTTGGAGAAGCCCATGACCACATCCGGCGGCCGGTAGTAGCGCGTGCAGACGTAGAAGGTGTCGCTGTCGCCGGTGTCGCGCGCGAGGCCCATATCCGCGATCAGGGCGGTGGACATGTACTGGTTCCTCGTGTCCAGGCGCACGAGCACGTTGTCTGGTTTCATGTCGCGGTGGACGATGCCGCACTGATGCAGGTAGTCGAGCCCAAAGCACATCTGAAAGGCGTAGATCCCAGCGATGGGGCCGAGGTACTCGGGCGTCACGAGGTCTCGGCCACGCGAAGGGTCGGCGATGAGCTTGATAAAGTAAAAGAGGTCACCGCTCATGAGCGGCATGACGATGTGCACGTTGAACTCCCCACTGCTGCGAAGGGCCGCGACAGTCTTGGTGAGGCAGCTGTGATGGCGCTCCAGCTTCTCGAACAGGGTGAGCTGGTTGTAGGCGGGCGACGTCACAGTCATCTCCGGTGGCGTGGGCGGGACGGAGTTGTGCCACCGCTTCTTGTCACTTGTGTTGACAGCCGCGGTGGCGAACATGTAGAAGAAACCAATCAGGTGCGGGTGGGCGTTGTGGAGAAAGCGCATGATGTCGACCTCTCGCACGAGGCGCTTGCTTTCTTGATTGACGTACATGGCCGGGATGGTCTTGATGGCGACCTGCTCGCCGTTGAGGAGATCGCGGTACAGCTCCACCGCGCCAAAGCCGCCCTCGCCAATCTCCTTTATCCACTCGTAGCGGCCAATGAGCGTGAACGGCATCGTGGGCACTGATGACGAGAGAGGGACGAAAAAAAAGGGAAAAAGCAATGGGGGGAAGAGACGGTCTTTCCGCAACTGTGTTACGCAATAATAAGTGTTATTGGTGTTGTTGATGTTGTTTGTGTGTGATTATATGCGTTTCTTTGTTTGTTTGTTTGTTTAACTCGTGGTATATCGTCCAATAAGTGTTCGTGACGAATGGGCGGCGGGGGCTTCTGAGATTTTCGTTCGGGGGTTTTTTTTACTGACTGTACGGGTGTCAGTGTATGTTCTGCTTTCTTTTTTTATATATGTACGCAGCACGAATACTCTCTAGTTCTTTCTGGTCAGTCAAACTGGAGAAAAAGAAAAAACAGGGGGGCACAAGAAACACTAAATCTGGAGGAGTAAAAAAAACGCAAAGATAAAGATAGAACAAGGGACAACAAAAGAAAGGCAAAGAAAAAAGAGAAAAGTAAACAACAATGGAAATAAATCAATTTTTGTGTTAGCTATTCTGTAATAACTCAGTCTACCTTGTCCTTGTGTGACTCGTCTTTGTGTGGGCGAGAGCGCACAAGTAGGAAAGAAAAACGAGAGTACACGTACGAGAGCTAATCCTGTGAGGAGGAAGGGAGAGAAAGAGACAGAGAGGAAGGAGGAAGGAGGAAGAGGAGGTGTTTCAGTGACGCTGGCAAGAAGAGGTGACGGTAACAGTTTGCGGTCGTGTCGTCGCCGTCTCTCGCTCTCTTTGTAGAGGCGAGGTGAGGCCACGCTGGCCAGCTCACAAGAGAGACAGAGATTGACGTGTATGGATAGCCAAGCCAGAGAAGAAGGGAAGCGTAGAAGCAGCCTTCTGTGTTGACGGAGGTGGTACGACACGCATGGCATAAGGCAGTACCCCGTTGTGACACCAAGCCCCACCTCGACGACGTCTATTCGCTAAAAGCACGGATGAGAGACAAAGTGACAGAGTCAGTGAGACTCATTCTTATCATCATCATCATCATCGGTGTCTCAGCTGGGAACGTGTGCAGAGAGAGGAAGCCAAGGATGTATATTTGTCTGACAAATCGCATGGTCGGTGCTTGGGGGCGTTTGCCACGAGGTTGCTGTTGTTGTTGTTGTTGTTTTGTTTCAGTGGTGACAGAATAGTGAACACAAACGACAGGTTTTAAGGAGAAAACTGCTAGGTGCGCGAAAAAAAAAGAACAGAAAGTGAGTGGGAGACGGCAACAACAGCAAATTACAAAAACAGTAGAGAGCGAGTGCCTATAGCGCCGCTATCTTGTTTCGCTCCGTTGCTGGTGGGTTTTCGCCTACGTGTTTGGGTTCTGGCTTTTTTTAATTCTCGCTTTTCAGATACTTCTTTCAAAAAATCTGCTTTCGTCACCCAACTAGATTGTTTTTTTGTGTCTCGAAGTCTGCTAATACTTCGATGGAAAAGATACAGTTCAAACGAAAACAAAAACAAGAAAAAATGCTAAAAGAAGGTGCTAGCTAAGTTGAAATAACTTTTTGACTGGTTCGAGGAGGGGGACCTTTTTGTTGTCTGTGGCCTCCTCTCGGTGAGTGTTGATGCTCACGCCTGAATGCCACGTCCTTACTGGGAGATCTTGCCCTGGAGGTCGTTCATGAACGGCATGATGCGCTCGTGCTGGATGCGCAGGTTGGCCACAGCCTCCTCGCCCTCCATCTCAGTGCCGTCGTTCTCCCACAGGTCGGAGGAGTCCTCCACGAACTGGTGCTTCGTCGTCAGACCGTCAAAGACGCTGATGCGGATGCCGATGGATGCGAGCACAATGAAGAGGCACGTGCCCTTGAGCAGAGCCTGCATCGTGGCGCCGCTGATGCCAGTCTCACCGGGGTTCTCGTAGAAGAAACCGCGGCGGGCGCAGGTGCGGGACAGGGTCTTGGTGTTGCAGACAGCGAGACGGCGGAACATTTTCCTTTGGGGGTTGAGTTTGTTGAGGTTTGTTGTGTTGAAAACAAAAGTGGCAACAGTAAGAGCTGTAGCGTGCAAGAAGAAGATCGTGTGCAAGTGATTGACGGTGAATGTCAGAGTGAGGGAGGATGGGGAGATGAAGGAGCAAGAGTGTTTTGAGAGTGGGGACCGGTGCGCGCTGCGAGATGAACAACAGTGAGCTCAATATTGCTGTAGGCCTCTCCTACAGTTTGAAAGGGAGACGCTGGGCATCGCACGTCTCTCGCACACGTATTCTGATGTGTTCTTGTGGAGAGAGGAGAGCTACGATGGTGATCGCACTGGCTTGAGGACGAGGAGGATCGCCTTGATCGTTGTTTCAACAGTGCGCACTCTCTTCCTCTTTTTCTTTCTCTGTGCTGAAGCGAGGCCAACGCGCGACGTGGAAGAGTTTGTTTTGTTTGTTTTTGTTTGTTTGGGCAATCGGCATGTTTTTTTGTTGTTATTAGTATTATGAATCTGCTTTCGTGATAGGAAGTCAGCCACCGCAAGTCGGATAATGGGAGAGGAAGGCATCATTTCTCAAGCGAAACAAAAATAAGTCCTCAAAAATGTGATCAGTCATGTGGGGAGTGTTGGTGCTGCTGATAGCCTTCCTCGCATTTCCTTTGGTGCTTTCTCCTAGTTAAACGTGAGTGTGGGATTGCAGAAGTCGCAGAATAGAGAGAGAGAGGCGATGCACGCATGAGAGCAAAGCAACACAAGCAAACAAGGATGGACTGTACCAGGGCTCAACTACTCAGTCCACCTCATCGCTTCCAGGCGCCACGTAGGCATCCACAATGTCGTCCAGATACGGGAGCACGTGGCGTTCGAGGAAGTCGCACGTCTCGGCCGACAGTTCGTTCACCATCGCGGTGCTTGGGTCCTCCGTCTCCGTCGCCTCCGCGGCCACCTCCTCAACGCGGTCGCTGTTGCCCGCGGTGAGCGCGTCGTGTTGGCGCGCAGACTGAACCGCGGCGTTGAGCATGCGCTTTGCGTTGATGCTCTCCAGCATCTCCATGCCACCCTCGCTCTCGAGGATGCCGGCGAGGAACTCGGCCAAGCACAGCTGGATCTGCGCGATGGGTTCGCGATCGTTGGGTCGTGTCAGTCGCTCGACGGCGACGATGGGTGCCTTGCCCTTGAGCAGCAACGCATACTGTGGCTTCTGCGACGCGCTGCAGTTGCGGAAGCACTGCGCGGCGAGTAGACGGTGCTGGGGTCGGTCCCGATCCTTGAGGCAGCCCACCAGCGTGACGCGCCAGTCTTCGTCTTCCAGAAGCATCTCCTGGCCATCGTAGGTGCGCGTGAGGTTCAACAGAATGTGCAGGATCCACTTGCGAATATCACGCGGAGCCGCCGTGGCGGCCTTCTCGGCATCGGCGCTAGCGTCAGCGGGGCTGCTGGCGGCTTCCGCGGCGTCGCCGTCGTCCGTCGCTGCCGGCGGGGCGAGTCGGTCGTAGAAGACCTGCAGCTTGCCGAGGTAGAAGCCACGCATGTCCTCGTCCTCCTTCTGAAGCAGCTCATCAATGGCGGAGACGTGACTCGCGGTGAGGTTGTTCAGCAGCATCAGCGACATCTCCTCGAGCGCGCGGCGCAGGCCGTCCGGCTGGTCCGACCGCTCCAGGCTGTCGAGCAGCCGCATCGTCTTGCGCACAACGTGGCGCTGCACGAACATCTCCGCGCACGTGCCATCAGCTGAGCCGTTGATGAGGATGGTGAGGAGGTCCCCAAGGACGTTGGCGCCGCCAATGTGCAGGTACTGCAGCAGCGCATCCACCGCAGACGGTCCGTACTGCGGGGACGACAAGAACGCCCACAGCTCCTTGTTGTCCTTGCTCTGCTCAGCGATGCCGTGGATGGCCATCTTGCGAACATCCTCACGCTCGTGGCGAACAAAGCCGAAGGTCTCGGCAAAGTGCTTCGTGGACTCCGCGGAAAGCCCAGATGATGGCTGAGGCGCAGACACTGACGATGACATGATGAAACTGAAAAACAAAGCACGGGGATAGTTGCTGCTTTGTTGTTGTCGTTTGCTGGTTGTTCTTGCTCTTGTTCTTGTGTGTTGTTATTGTCATGTGTACGGTAAGACGATGTTTGATGCAGACAGAGAGAGGAGAACGTAAGGTGTGGTGGTTGATAGGGGAAAGCCGCACGGAGCAAAAGGGGAGGTCTTTAAAACAAAACAAAAAACGCACAGATGACTCGTAGGTGAGGTACCACGCAAACGTATTATGTTCCTCATAAGTGTTCGTGTGTCACGCTGCCCGTTGCCAGCCTGAAAGAGAGAAAAAAGGCGCATTCGCAGACGTTTGACGTCGTTGGGGATCAGTAGTCTGAAGCTCGGCCGCGTCAAGGTGAGCCGGCGTCATGCTCATCTGTCACGCCGCTGAGTAGACGTTGCGCCGAGACGATAGATTCGGTGAGTGACATTTTGTCTCGTTTTGTTTTGTTTTTGGGGGAGATAAGACTGTTCAGGAGCGTGTTTAGTCTGCAATTATATGCCAAACAAAGCATTCTAAAAGTAGAAAGAGGCCTTCCGCCGTTTCGTTTCTCTCCACATTTCTGCCAAACAACCAAACAAAGAGCGAACGACTCAACAACAAAAACGAAGACACCAAAGACGTGGCAAAGACAGAGAAAGTGAGTGTCTGGCACTTTCGGCGTTTGCGAGGGATGCGAGACGCATGTTATGACGTCTCCTCCGCCGCGACCGCAGCCCCGGCGGCGTCACTGGCACCTGCACGCGCCTTGCACAACATCGCGTCGACGTGCTGGCGGTGGATCTGACGGCCGTACATGAGTCGCATCGCCCGCACCGCGGTGAACAGCACCGTCGCGTCCACCTGCGGCAGCAAATCGGGCGACAAGTAACCGGCCTCGTTCAGCAACGCCATCAGCTCGCACCCACTCTGCATAAGGCTAAGCTGCACGACCGCGGCGTGGTCGGCCTTGAGAAGAGACAGCGTGACGTTCTCGCAGAGCTGCTGCACGAGCCACACAATCGCCGTCACGCACGCGCGGTGCCGAAACACAACCGCGCCACCAACCATGACCGCATCGCGGGTGGTGCTGATCAGCTTCTGCAGCAGCGCCGACTCGTCCTGCGCCAGCTGGTAGATCAGCGTCCGCTCTGTACCGGTTGAGAAGGTCCCCGGCCGACCGCCCGCCGCAGCGACCGCGACGGAGGCCGCGCCGCCGGTGCTAACCGCCGCCCCTGCTGAGGTGCCCGACGTCGCGCGCACAATCGCAAGCTCGCCGGCGGTCTGGGTGTGCTCATGGGCGACACCACGCGCCTCGCTCAGCGCGAACCAGAAGCGCACCTCGTGTGCCTCGTGGTCCGACAGCCACTGGGCGGACTGCACGTACGCCGCACCGTCGCTCTCGGGGTCCTCGGCGGCCTGTCTGGCGCGGGCCTCGGTGTTGGCCGCGAGTAGCGGCGGCAGCACGCGGCGTGTGAGGATGCCACTCACGTCGGTGATGGCGTCCAGCTCCGGCGCGCTGCCCAACGGGGACGCCGCCGAAGACGCCGCCAGCCAGAACTCCACGCACGCGTCGAGTCCCGCGAGGAGCACCTGGCGCAGCTCCTCCAGTGAGTGCGCGTGCATCGCCTGCCACATGATCTTCTCCGCCAGCGTGTTGTGTGTGAGAAGGTCGGCCGGCTCGATCTGGTAGTTCAGCAAACGCTGCACCTCACGGCGCACCTGGGCGTCGTCGTCGTCGCGCTCGACAAAGATGTGGACGAGCTGCGCCTCCTGCTCCTCCACCTGCGCGCGATTCAGGTCCTGCCGTTCCAGCTCGTACTCGCGGGCGCTGAGGATGAAGGAGGCGTACACCTGTGCACGGTGCTCAGCGCGATGCAGCCGGCGTGCCATCGCAACCGTCGCGGTCATGCCGGCATCGAACGGGTACTGCGGCAGCAGTGCGAGGTGACGTGCGTACTCGGCCATGGAGAAGGCGAAGGAGTCTCCGGCGTAGGCCTGCACCCCGCGTGAGAGAAAGGTCTCGTTGTACGCCATATCAACCGCCAACATGCTGTGCGTGATGAGTCGCGCGGCGTTGCTGTTGTCGGGCTCAGGGCGAATGTCGAACCACTCGCGCGTGGGGTCGACAGAGAGGAGCTGGAGAATGAAGCGCATCTGAAGCTGCTCATCCAGCGACACGTGTGGGAGGTACGCCTGCTCGAGACGGCTCGCCAGGCGGGCCAGCATCTTGGTGCAGAGCGCGGAGACCCAGCCATCGTCAGACCCAACCATCTGCTGAACGTACTCGGCGTACGGGCGATCCACGCGCACATCCTGGCCTTCCGCGATGATGGTCTTCGTAAAGGCCAGCACGAGTGCGCAGCGCAGGTAGCACCACGTCATGTCCAACCAGCTGCCGTGCAGGAGAAAGGCGGTCTCAAGCACGTCGACGTTGCCGCACAGCGCGGCGCCAATCACGGCGTCGAACTGCCCTGTCGGCAGCGAGGAGGAAGCCACCGATGGGGCGGCGGAGGAAGGAGGCGGTGACGCCCCCACCGCGGCGCCACCGGATGAGGAGGGAGCCGAAAAGGCAGGCGGGATCAGCGCACTACCACTGCCGCCCTGCTCACCGCGGCGTTGTGCGAGGCTGGCCGTGTGCTGGCACGACTCCTCAAACAGCTGCGACAGGTTCTCCAGACGAAGATCGTTGCCCGTCCAGGCGTGATCGAGTCCGCCGTTCGCGTACTCGCCAAAGAGCGGCACGACGTGGGTCAGGTGCAGCCACGGCTCCTGCACCGTCTGCAGCTGTGCCGCGCTCAGCACGCAGCTGTAGCCACAGTCACCGTACGACGTGGCCGCCTCGATCGCCCGGTACAGCTCGCCACCGCGGATGTGGGTGAGGATGAGCTGCCGCAGCACGACCGACTCCTCACCGCGCAGCCGCGCTTCCGGTGCGCCGAGCTCGCCACGGTAACTCTCCTCGAGCCAGCGGCAGATGAGGTTCATGCGGCGCAGGATAGGCTCACGCTGCAGCAGATCCTGAACAAAGGCGTAGTGTGAGAAGAACCACCGACGGTGCGGCTGGGCCTGGCGAATGCCGATCACGTCGGGGTGGTACTTGGGAGAGGCCTCGGCGTCGCTGAAGATGGTGTGCATGAGGGACCACAGGCGGGCTTCAGATGGCCGGCCGGCCTCGCTGGCACGCTGCTGGAACTGTGCTGTGGTGAGAACGGAGCTTCGGTTGAAGTCGTTGTCGGGCAGGTACCACTCGGCGAACTCACGCAGCGCGGCACGACGGCCGACGCTGACCCTCTCGCTGTTGTGTGCGTCTCCGCGCCCGCTGCGGCTTCGGTCAGAGCCTGACGGGAGCACGAGGCGGCCATGGACGTCGGCGCTCTGACTCTGCGAGTACCCCGGCAGCGTCAGCTGTGCCTTGCCGTGCAGATCTTCGTAGCTCATGGTGTGACTCTGTCTGTGTGTGTGTGTGTGTGGTGCTTATCGCTGTCTATACCTCCTTATGTTATTCTGGAGAGGTTTGCTTATCTGATTTGTTCTGTGCCGACTGGAGCCAACAAACCACTTCTTTACACTTTTTTCTTTTTCGCTTTTAAGGAGCAAGAAAGAAAGTACATCGCAGAGAGAGAGAGAGTTGAAGGTGATGGTGTAGAAGAGTGGGTGAGAGAGAAATGACGCCTGAGTTGTTGCCGTGGGTAGTCCAACACGTGTTATCGCTGTCGTGGTGAAAGCTACCAAGACAGGCATACAACGTGCGACTGCGTGCTGATGCAGGGATATCGCTGAGCAAGCATCCAACTCGAATGTGGCTGTGTGGTCAGCACACCACAGTATTGTTCTTGTCGTCGTACTCGTAATTTGAGTTGTCTCGTCCTCCCCTAGCAACACGGCGAAGTGGAGAGGTGGAAATAACAACAAAACGAAAAAAACAGTTTCAATTATGCGGCAATCGACGCCATCCTTGCTGGTTATTGGTCCAGCAGCAACCGCTCGTAGTCACGTGCTGGCGGCACCTTCTGGCTGATCGCGTCGCTGTCCGCCAAGGTCGCGGTCAGACCGCCTGATTCGAACAGCGCCTCCGCCGAGCTGGGCTTCGACCACTGAAAGAGCACACGCGCGTTTTGTCCGGCCGCGCGCATCCGAAGTGATTCCTCCTCACTCGTCACGTGACTTGCAGGCGCCGCGAGACGCGAGTCGATTGAGACGCCGCGGCTGCCAAGGATGCCCGCCTCAACAAGTGCCGCAGGGGACGGGAAGAAGCACGATGACGTGAGGGTGGATGGAAACAGCACGTCTTGCAGCTCCGGTGCCGCCACAGTACGAGACATTTGTGCGTTGACGTCGTCGTCATCGTCTGCCTCCTCGTTGCGGGTATTCGGGTCAGGGCGCCGTGAGCCGTGTGACGGGCCGCGCTGAGTGGAGACCTGGCCGGCGAGGTAGCGAGGCTCGTACCAGCCAAAGCACGGCCGCCTTCCCGCCTCCCGGGCCTCCTTGAACCCGTCCGTGAACATCAGTTCCAAGTTGCGAGATGCCATTATTCGCTTTTTTTCTTTGTTTACAGCGCAGATGTCGAGATGATTCAACGCACTGGTCGCTTCTGAAAGAGTAAGAAAGAAAGAGGAGGAAGAAGAGGAACGGAGTGTAGTTGGTTGGGTCTGACAGGCAATGCGTCATGGCACGCAGAGGAGCGCGTTCGGCTCGCTTGCACGTGAGAACAGCATCCCAGCACGCCAGCAGCTGAAAAAAAAAAACGGAGAGGTAGAGAGAGAGGTGTAGGTCTCTCTTGCCTTGTACGACCCAAGGCTTTGCGGTAGCCGGCCGCAGTGGACAGCTGCACCACAGGTAAAGAGAGCATGGTGTTGTCCTCAACGAGGTGCGCCGCAGCCAACGGTACTGTGGTGGAGGCGTTGCGGCAAAGACCTCACTGTGTTTGGTGTTGTTGTTTTTTGTGTTGTAATGAACGCAATAAACTAACAAAAGTTGGGGCTGAGAAATGAGCACGGGAGGAGGGGGTCGATGTATGCTCATCTCAGTGTGTCTGTATGTATTGTTACATCCGTATCAGAGCTCATCATCAGCGTCCGCCTCCGCTGACGGTGCGAGGATAAGACCGTACACGTTCTGAAGCACTTTTTCAACGAGCTCCGCGATCTGCGCGGCGTAGCCCGTCGCGAGCTCCTGTGCCTCCAGCACCGCCAGGCGTGCGGCTTCCTTCTCTGTCAGCAGCGGCCGCTGAGACGACTGTGCGAGACGACCGCCAGCACCAGCACCACTGCCGCTGCTCATGCCGTTGTCGTCGCACTCGCCGCTGTCGGCCCCGTTCGGCCCCAACGCAGCCTGTAAGAGGAGTCGCTTCTCCTCCTTGGCGGCGAGGTTGATGTCCTCCTGACGCGTATAGCGGCCCGTATTCTGGAGCAGCATGCGCAGCAGCTCGGCATCCTCCACGACACGGCAGTGCGTCGCGGCGGTCAAGTTGAGGAGCACGCCGAAGCAGTTGTAGACGATGCGGAGGTCCTCGTGGCCAAGGAAGACGACCATGACCTCGTCACACTTGTTCGTCTCCATCCAGTCGCGGCCCGTGTTGGTGAAGCTCATGTTGCCGAACACACGCGTCGCCTCAACGGTGGCCTCGGCGTCGCCCTCGAAGAGGAAGCCTGCCAGGCACAGCCCGAGCACCTCGTACAGCTGCGCCAAGAACGGGGACGGCCAGGCGGTGTGCGCGTCATCCGCATCATCCGCATCATCATCACCATTCGCTTCCCACGCCGCCTCATCTTCCTGCTCAATAGAGGAGAAAAAGTACGAGAGGTTGCTCAGCGCCATCAGCGTGTAGACGCACGTGAGTCGCGTCGTGGGCCCCAGTTCGAGTGCCTTGAGAAGCTCCGTCAGCGCCGGGGCTGTGGTGCGCACGAACTGAGTGGTGCACAGCGGGGACATGGCAATGAGACCCACAAGCCAGACGACGCCTTCCAGTAGCGAGGTGTCGGTCAGGCCCTCCGAATACAGCGCATCAAGCGAGCCACGGCGGCGCCGCAGCGCACCGACAGCGCTGGCGTGTGACGCATCCGTGGACGCACCGTGCGACACCGTCTGCGAGGTGTCACCGTCAGCGCCGTCGCCACCGTGCAGCTCCTGCAGCACATGCACCGTCTCGCGCGTCACAAAATAGTCGACGAGACGCGGCACAAGCGCGTCGCTGCAGGTCTTGGCGAGCGCCTCGAGCTGCTCCGCGCGGCCCTCCACCACACGTGCGATGGTGCTGCAGAGACGCGCGACGAGCATCTTGACGTGCGTGGAGAGCGTGCCCGAGCCCGTACCCGTCAGCATCGCCTCCTCTGAGATGGGCTCTGTGTGGCGCAGCAGCGCTGCCACTGCCGCCTCTACGAGACGCGTGTTCTGCTGATAAAAGGCGAGACACTCGGGCACAAAGACGAGCTTCGCCAGCGCGCGCGAGCAGGCCTCCATGACGTAGACGTCATCGTTGTGGCCTTCAAGTACCTGCAGCAGGAGCTCCAGGGTGCCGAGTCGGCACAGGTGACCGGCCTGGCGTGCACTGCTCGCGAGGTTGCGCAGCAGCAGGCACACGGACGGGAGCAGCATGCCGCTCACGATATCCTCGTCGGGACGCTCCCTGTGCACGGTGAGAAGCGAGTGCAGGAGCGCGTTCAGCGTTGGCAGCAGCCCGCTCGTGGCGAGTTGCTCGCACACGCGCTCGGCCTGCGCGGCTTGGCGTCGCCAGAGCATCTCCGTGTCCTCGGCATCGTCGTCCATCTGCGCCGCCGGTGACCGTGCCGCGACGACGGGACGCACATCTTCGCCTGCCCAGTGGCCGCTGCTGCGTCGCCCTCGCCCGGCAGAGCTTGTCGTCATCGCGGGGTCCAGGTTTGATGTCGTCTCCGGGGCGTACGTGGTGGTGCACCCGCGCAGCACCTCCAGAACATCCAACGCGACACTCGTGTGCTGCTCCACGTGCCGCAAGACAAACGAGACGTCATCCGACGCCAGCCGCGCACCGGCACCGGACCCGCCGCCGCCGCAGCAGCTGCGCAGCACGTAGAAGAGCGGTTCGAACAGTGCCTCTTTCTCCAGCAAACTGGAGAGATGCAGCGCGGCTGTGCTGTGCCCGACGCCCTGAACCTGTGTCCGTAGAAGCCGCGTGAAGGCGGCCACCGCATCGCACGAGAGCACATCGGTGGTGTTGCGCAGCAGGATGCCACCCATCAGCGCGCCGACCGTCACGTCTGCACGGCGGTCCGCGCTGGGGTAGTCGACGGCGGTGTTGAAGAAGTCGCCAAAGTACGCGACCAGCGCCGGCCAGAGGCGGTTCGTTGGGTTGGAGAGCCAGCGGTGCAGCTCCCGTAGGAGGGCGACCTGCACCGCCGCGTCGCCCTCCGCCTGAATGAGCTGCGCGAGGAACGCCTCCGGCACGAGTTGCGAGTTGCGCACCACCGCGGCTGCGGCGGCCGCTGCCGCTGCCGCTGATGACGGTGAGACGGACGACGGTGAAATCGCGCTGCCCCCTGTGGTGGCCGTGGTGGACGTGTTGATCTGGCTGCTCAGCATCGTCGCGGTGTCCAGCGGCTTCAGCGCAGCCAGTCGGCGGCCCGGTGGTGGTCGGGGCGCGACGCCGGCACCGGCTGCGGCCGCTGCAGCAGAGGACCGACGGCGTGGCAGGCCGGGCTGAAGGTAATCGGCAGGCGTCTCCGGCCGCACCGGGGCGCGCACGGCCGCACGCGCGTCTCGCAGCAGCCGCCCCACACGCGCCGCGCTGCCCACCGGTGCCGTCGTCGCCGGTGCCGTCGTCGCGGAGTCGGTTGGTGTGGTGGACCACAGCTTCTCGGTGGTGCGAGAGGCGAGGGCCGCGGCAATGCCAGGGCGCAGTGCCGTGTCGCGCGCCAGTGGTCGCCGACCCAGCATCGTAGCGGATCCCGCGGCGGCACCGGTGGGTGACGACGTCGCGGTAGACGCCGTCCCTTGTACGCGACGCGCGCGGCTGCCAGCGCGTTGGGTGGTGCCAGTCGGTGCGCCATCGGGACCGGTGCGACGGGTCTTGGCGGCAGCGAGCGGGCGATCGGGTGGCGGGCTGGGGACCTTGAGAGACACGCTGTTGCCGGTCGCAGCGAGCTGGAGACTACCGCTGTCCGGCCGCGATGGTGCGCTCAGCGTCGGCTTTTTGGGTGGCATCGCGACGGTCGCCTGTGCTTCGTCAAAGCTCAAGGCAAGAGAGAGAGAATAGGGGGAGGGAGGCTTTCCTGTGTGAGGGTTCGCTAATGTAACGTGGTTGTTGTTTTCTCGGACTGTGTTTCGGAGGAACCCGTCGTACGGTTCTCTCTGTGTTTTTCTTTGTTTTTTTGTTTTTGTTTGTGGTGGAGCCAATCTACAAGCTCCACTCTCTGTAACGCTTCGGGATAGAGAGAGAGGGAGGGGAAGAAGACAAACAAGAAGGGAAGGAAGTGATGTGGCTGGTGGTGGTTTCTTCGCGGCAATAGTGTGTGGACGTGGCACTGCTCAGTGGTGAGAGAACGGCCGCAGAGACCGCAACACAAGTAGGAGCCGCAGACCATGCTGCCGGTGGTGAGTATGCTTCGGATAGGAAGAGGGGGGGCACGGAGGTACACTGTCTATTCCCTCCCTTTAGTGATCACAGTTTGCAGAGCTCACGATGTCGTTTCACACTGCTCTTGTTACGCCCGATGTTGTTGGTTGCGTAAACGAGTCACGGCAACACACACACACACACACGTAGACTCACCCTGACAATGTGTGTGTGTGTATGCGTGCTGTACTTCCCTTGTTCAGTTGATTTCTTATTTTTTTTGGTAAAGATTCTTTCACAGTTTTTGAGGGGATAAAAAGG
This sequence comes from Wallacemonas sp. MBr04, assembly GCA_030849635.1. Classification (NCBI taxonomy): domain Eukaryota; phylum Euglenozoa; class Kinetoplastea; order Trypanosomatida; family Trypanosomatidae; genus Wallacemonas; species Wallacemonas sp. MBr04. Next base: position 89,662 of record JASANR010001559.1, read on the forward strand.
AAAGGAAGATGTGGTAGAGCGCTGAAGTAACGACCGGAAACAGAAGTGGTTGGAAAGACAGAAAAAGAAAAGGAAAAAAGAAACTGCGAAGAACGTCAAGAGTACACAGCCGATTCTCGAGGGTATAATGAAAATAGGAGGGAAAAGGCCACAGCGTACTCTTGAGCCCCTCACACACTTTTGTTCGTTGACAGGAATGCGTGGTGCGTGACACAAAAAAAAAGGTAAAAGAAAAGGGGGAAAGTACACAACTGATGAACGAAGCAAACCAAGTGGGTACACAACGCAAGCACACATTTTCACAACAACAACAAGAAAAGAACTCGGCATAATAAAAAGCACAAAGAGGAAAAAGAAGAAACCAGGGACAAAGAAGAACGGAGACAGAGCAAGAGCAAAGCACAAACGAAGAGAGAGACGGAGATGCAAGAGTGACGAAAATGGGGGAAAAAAGACGGGAGTTCGATCATGAACTGATCAACTTCACGACAGAACGCCGAAAAGTAGATTGCGTCGAACCACGGTGATCGTGAATGTTGAGTGAGGAAAGAGAAAAAAAAGTGGGGGAAAGCAAAAGCGGACGAGCCAAGGTTTGAAAGAGAGAAAGAGGTTTTTTGCGGCGATGATATGAGGAGAACACAAACATAGATCACATAGAATAAATTTAAGTGTTTCAATGTGCAAAAATATACAATTACTGGACAATGTTCTGTTTGTTTGTTTGTTTTTGCTATTTTTGTTTGTTTGTTTGTTTCATCGCCGGTCCCTCCTTCTTCTCCGTGCCTAGCCATCATGAAAAAAAAAAAAGATTTTTCCTACGGAGAGGAAAAGGAGGGGGAAATGGAAATTCACATTGCATGCAACTCCATATGTTTGCTAGTTTGCCTTGGTATGACTCCATTTTTTCTCTTCTTTTGTCGGTGAGCGAAACGGGGGGAAAAAGCATGGAAAGATATAGAGAGAGAACGTTCATGACGACTGTTCGGGGCTGTCGTACAGATCCAGGAAAGAAGAAAAAGCCTTTGATGGGCGAGTCTTATAGGAAGATAGAACACAAAGAAAAAAAAGTATGAACGCAAAATATAAAGAAGAAAAAAGACAAAGAAAAAAAGCACCGAGGCGGCTTGCCGGAACGGCAAAGATGTATCTGGTCAAAAGCAGCTCGTAATGATGTACATGCAGACTAGTCGAAGTAGGTGTGGTTTACATTTTCGTGAGGAAATGTTCACTTGACTCACTCGACAACGGAGAGAACAAAGTCACCAGCATGATTTGCGTTGCTTCGGTAAGGTTGCTGTTGTTGTTTATTTGATAGAGTGCACGAAATATAAAAAAAATGAACTTGAATGCTTTTCTACAACGCTGGTGTCGGTGTTACTGTTGGTTCTTGGTCTTCCAATAACCGACGTGTGCTGGGGAAAAAATGCACACAGACGCGAGCACGCATGAAAGTGCAAAGAAGGGGCCAAGTCAAAGGCATTGCTTCTTGTTTGTTGACAAACAAGGGTGAAAACGTGTGAGAAGAAGAGAAAGAGGGAGATCCGAGGATGCGCCAAACTCAACTTAGTACATGCAGGGTGTCAGGAGGAAAAAGAGCACGAACAAGAACAGAACCACGTCGTACACAATGGCGATCGCCAACAAGGGGGCGCGGCCGTAGAACACAACGTCGTACGAGAATACGACGCTGCCATAGACGCCGAACACCGCAAAGGCGAGTGACAAGATGACCAAGATGAGAATCCGCCACTGGTGATCGCGCGATGAGAGAATGATCTGTCGCGGCACGAAGATGGCGAGGCCCACATACACCAGCATCGTGAGCAGCGAGCATGACGTGACGACGATGATGGGGACGTAGTAGGTGGTGACGAGCATTTTGTACGTTTTGGCGAAGACGGTGCCTTCGGAGGCGGCGGGGATGCTCTCAGCCGAGCGCAAGGCCATACACGCCTCGGCGAGGTCCGTCGCACCAAACGCGATCCCGAAGAGGCACAGGATGAGGAGAGTCAGGCGGGCCCACTCCGGCACCGCCTGCACGCGTTTCTTCGATGCCCGCTTCACGTTGGTGCCTCTGCGATCGTAGACGTCGGGAAGTGTGTCGGACGCATCCAGCGCAAACGACGCGCGGGGCGAGTTGAGCCGATCCTTGCCGCTGAAGCCGCTGATGTCAACGGTGGTGACCGTGCCGGACCCAGACGTGCCCGGTCCCTTCTGCAGAATCGGCCGCGGGCCACTGGTGTCGAGTGGGTTCACATTCGCAGTGCCGATGACGGTCACCGTGGACGTCGCCAGCACCTGCGGCAGCGCTGGTGTCGCCAAATCGCTGAGCCCCGTCGCGGACGGCGCGCCGGGCGAGCTGCTCGCGGAGATCCCCTTGGGGTCGTACATGCTGGCGTCCGTTGTGAGCGAGCCGGGTTTTTTGGGAGACGTACGCGGAGTGCACTGAGAGACAGACGGAGACGAACGCGTGTGTGAGGATGAACTCATAGAAGCTGCTCTTGTGTGTGGTGCAAATGAATGCAGAGGAGAGGAAGCGCTTTGTGGTCGATGCTCGTGTGCACGTATTTGTTTGTTTGCCTCTTTTGTGTGTCTGTGTTCCTTTGAGGGGGTAAGCCTTGCTGTGCGTTCCGACAGCTAGTCAGGACGGGGAGAAAGCAGTAAAGGAAGAAGTATGCGCGTGCGCGTGCGATATAATAGGTTCGTCTGACGGAGGCTGCACTCGATCAGCGAAGACGAAAGGAAGGAATGAGAATAAAACGAAGAAGGGGGTTGGGTATAGGAATGCAGCAAAAAAAAAGGACACAAAAAACAAGGGGACACAAATATAAAGTAAAAGACAGGGAGAGAACCCTTGCGCTCTTTGGTTGTTTAAAAGAAGCGCGGCAGGAAGCACGAGAGGGGGAAAAATGTGGTCTTCAGGAAAGTAAAGAGACGGAGAAGAGAAAAGAGGGAAAGGAAAGAAAAAGAAGAAAAAACAACAAGGACGGTCACCTATGTGTGGAGGGGAGCGCGCAAGTACACAAGAGACGGACAACACTGACAGCCAGTGTGCAGGTTTTTTGAGTGTGTCCGAGGCGACGGTGAATCCACGTTTAGGGTGACAGTGAAGGAGGAAAGAGAAGAAAAGAACACACTAGGTAAATGATGCAGTGTTCCACAAGTAACTCTTTTTTTTGGGGGGGGCCACACGTGGGTGTGGAGATGTCGTGCGGTTTTTTTTTGTGTGTGTATGAACGTCAGAGAGCGAGTACAGTATTTTGTCAATAGATTTATTCACATGCACTGTCAGTGACTACGTGAGCAAAAGGAGAAACAGGGAAAAAGAACTAATCGAGCACTTGGAACTAAAGAAGAGAAAAAAAGAAGGGAGAAATAAAAAGAGGAAAGACTACAGAAAAACTACTACCGAAAGTACTGTGGTTTGGTCTGAAAACAAATGTGTGGTTTTTGAACACCACGTTGAGACCTTCGTGCAGCTTTTGTTGAGATTTTTCTTTGTTGTTGTTGTTTGTATGCCGTTTGGGATGTCAGAGGCGGAGCTGTAGATCAAGTCAAAGGACACGTGAGCGAAGGGATGAAAGAGAGGGAAGGGGAGAAAAGGTGATGGATTGTGAAAACGATGCGAAGCTCAGCATCCGTGTGTGAGAAAGAGAGAGTGATTGTGGGCTTGCCCAGAAAAGAAAGAAGAAGAGATCAGAGACTGAGAGGGCGAGAGCAGCTCCTCGGTTGTCCCCACACGCTCATAGTACGTGCGCTTATGACCTGCACGACTCGAGAGGACCGTGGAGATGAGTCGAGAACAGGGAAGGTCAGATCGCTGGTGACGCCTGCTGACCTCATCGCGTGGGCGATTCGATTCTTTCGCTCATTTGAGGAGGTGCATTGTTGTGTTTCTGATAATCGTATTTGAGTGAAAGAGAGAGAGAGAGAGAAAAGAGTTCCATGGGGTACCTCAGCAAGAGACGGAGATAGGGAGACCCCGCGAGGACACGAAAACAGGAAACAAAGCAAACGTCCCCCACCAGACCGAGTCAGACCCAACGAATACCAAGGAGGGAAGTGGCAAGAGACGTGGATAAGATACCAACGAAAGATGGGGGAGGAAAAGCAAAGCAAAGTAAAACGAAAACACTGAAAAAACGAAGCCGAGGAGTTGTCGCAAAGGAGAACGGGCGCTGTGGGAAGTAAAAAGAAGTGCGGAGCGTGGTTCGTGGCAAGTTTCGTTGCTGATGCAATGAAGAGAGCGTTGTCAAAAAGGGAAAAGGGGGAAAAAGAAAACAGGTGCCGGCGGCAAGGTACGCAAACGATTTACATCGGGTTCTTTTCTTCTCTCCTTTTTTGATGACGTTGTTGTTTGGCAGGGCAGGAAAAAAAAGAGAGAAAAGAGAAGGGGAAGATTCGACTGTTTCACCTGTGACGCGCGCAGTGCCACGCACCACAGAGAAGAGAAACCGTGTAGTGGTACGGTGGGTGTGTCACGACGCCGCTCACACACGCTGCGATGAACGGTGGAAGGCGTGGTGTCAAAAACTGAGCCGAATTGGGGCATTCCAACAAGAGCAGAAAGAAAAACAAAACGAAGACCCGTGAAATGCTTGGCGCACACACACACACACACACACATCCAGAAAAGACCAAAACAGGCGCACAGACTGAACAAATGAAAATATAAAACAGGAAGAAAACGCAAATGAAGAGGGCGAGCATGGACGGAATGTACCCAAACGAAAAAAGAAAAAGCAAGACTGTCGAAAGCGAGAAGCCGACAGGGAGAGATTGTAATAGGAAAGTCATCAGTGTGTGCGTACGTTTGCGTGTATCTGTATATAGCTTCATCGAGCATGATTGCCGACGAGTGTAACCATGCGAGTTCCCCCCTCTTTACAATATGTGCGTATGTTTGCATGCATGCATGCACGCGTGTGGCGAAAAGATGAAGAAAGGTTTCACCATTCCTTTTTTTTTGTTGTGTGTGTGTGTGTGTGTGTGTCGTGGTCGTCATCACGTCCCTCGGCTCTTATGGAATCCGAATGTAAAAAAAAGGGAGGAAGGTAGATGTATATATGCATGCTCGCTCAGCAAGAAGCACGGCGCGCGAAGCAAGAAAAAGAAAAGCAAGGTGAAAGTAATGTGTGTGTGTGTGTGTTGTTCGGCACAATCGCACTGCACTAGTGATGTGTGTGTTCTTTTATTCTCCTCGAGTTGTCCCTGCCATTAGCGCGAGGGTTTCGAGTGCGCTCGAGTGTGTCGCTTCTTACTGTTGTTATTATGATCACTATTGCTTGTGTGCGATGCCGCCGTGCCACTACGACGCTGCTGATGCTGTTGTTGTGCGTACAGAGGCTCACGTGGTATCTCCACGCTTGTCACGTCGCCCGTCAGGCAAGAGCCCTCGGAGCTAGATAGAATCTCCAGCTCTGTCGTCGTGGCCTGTCCTGTCGCGGGGAAGGAGGAGGAGTAGGGGCCGGCATTCGTGTGCGTGGACCGGCTGGGCTGCGGGCCCGTTGGAGAGACCACCACCACCACAGACGATCGTGCGTTCGTTGCGGTCGACGCACCCGTGGCGGTGCCACCACCGCTGGGAACACTAAAGGTGTGTGATGTCTGACGTAGCGAAGACTGCGGGCCCGACGAACCGGTGCCCAGCGTGGCCCCGCACAGCTCGCTCTGATTGGAGGCCACCGTGCGAGACGCTGCTGTCGTTGCGGTCGCGGAGTCCCGACACGGGTGTGGATGATGATGGTGATGCTGATGATGCTGGTGATGGGGCAGGGGCGGCGGCGGCGGCGGATGCTGCGGTGTGCCGCGATGGCTGTGCGCGGTCGCCCCGTGCGTGCTGCGGCGCCGATTATCGCCCGCGTCACTCGCGCCCGCACCGACGGTGCCGCTCGGCCACATTCCATCCGCGGCCGAACTCGGGTCGCCGGTGCTGGTCGTGAGTGTGAGCGTGGTCGGGGCCCCTGTGGTGGCACCACCGTGGATAGCCTCCTTGTGCGGCGCATTCAGGAGCTCGTGGGCCGAGAGATGCGGCATGCCTGCAGTGCGCGAGATGTCCTTCCAGTTGCCGGCGAAGTGGTCAACGGTGATGACGCGCGCCCACTCCGCGGATCGCCGGAGACGCGCCATGGCACAGTTGCACTGGTACGACGCAAAGGGGATGATGCTGAGGTTCTCCACGACGATCGTCATGACGAAGCACGCAGCCAGCACCAGCGCGGCCGTCCCCACGAGGACAAAGTAAATGACTGGGTAGCGGCCGCTGACGTAGTACCGCGACGAGCAGAGCTGCGTGTAGGTGTTGATGCGCGCTTGCTGACTCGCTGGACATATTGGGCAGAAGGCGCTCTGCGACGCCTCCTCCGTCGCCACGGCTGCCGCGTTGCACAGCACGGTGCCGCCCGAGCACTTACCATCAATCTGCAGTCGGCACAGGTTCGCGTTGAACTTGGGATCCAGGCCGTCACTGGTCAGCTTCGCGACGTACGCCACGACCCAGCCGCGCTCCATGTCCTTGCCGGAGCTCATCGACGCAAACGCGGTCGCCAGCGACCCGAAGGCGCCACAGGCGAAGATGATGAGCAGCGTCGAGAAGCCCGCGAGGAGGTACGTCCACGTCAGCCCGCGAAACGCACGAGATGAGGCCAGGTAGCGCGTGTAGAAGAGTGCCGCGCGCAGGGTTGCGGCGTCCTTGTCGCGCCCCTGTGCGGCCTTGCTCGGTGTCATCGGGAGCGCCTCCTCAGCAGAATGGAGCGTGAGGGGGTTCATCGCCTGCGCGGCGGTCTTGGATGTTCGATGAGGCGTCAGGGTGCTGAGGCTTGCCGTGCAAGCCCGATGTGTCTTCGTGGCCTTGTGTGGTGACAGTGGTGAGTGCGGCGACGACAGACTTTCAGTGCGAGTGGGAGTGGGGGTGTGCTCCGCACAGGCAACGGGCGCGGCGTGGTCTGCCCCAGTCGTGTCGTCCGTTGTCGTCGTGGTGGTGCCGGTGCGGTCTGCGGAGCACAGCCCGTGCTGCAGTGGCGATTGCGTGCTGTCCAACGTGCGCTCCTCCCCACCACTCGACGTCTCGCGTGAGAACGGCGCCGGGACGAAAAACCGTGTCGTCGTGGCCGCGCTGGAGACCGGCTTGGCGGCGCTGGCGTTGGGCGAGTGTGCGTGTTCCGGTGGTGGTGGTGGCGGCAGCCGCTCTCGGTGCTCCGAGGCGTGTAGCGACAGCAGCGGCACATCGGCGTCCTCCTCCTCCTCCTCAGAGGTGCCGTTCACGTTGGCCGCGGCCTGCATCTTGGCAAAGATCGTTTCCTGTCGCATCTGAAGGATACGCGGAAGGAGCCAGTACGCCGTGAGGAACAGACACGGTGACACGAATGACGCGACACCGCACGTTGTGATGAGTGCCGTCGCGTACCCCACGCCGCGCGAGGCGTCCGGGATGAGCCGAAAGTACTCCATGTAGTTGGCACGCTCATGGCCGGCGATGCCGATGAGTGCAATAGCGATTCCGATGGAGAGACTGTTGAGGGTGATGATGAGTATCGAGACCGTCCGGAAGGCAGTGCGCGAGATGATGGGCTGATGACCAGACGTGTGATGTTGTGGTTGGCCTGTCATTGTGTTTGTGAGGGGGAGTGGATGGTTGGGAGTCAGCGATCCACAATAAAATGAACGAAAAAAGAACGAAGAAGGGAAAAAAAACAATGTTACACGAAGGAAGGTAAGTTAGCAAAAAAAATTAAAGATAATGAAGACACTCAATGAGTATGTGTGTCTGTGTGCGTATAGGAGAAGGAGAAAGGTAGAGTTTGAGTCGTGTTTCTGTCTGTCTTCTCTGTGGATGTTATTACTTTTACGTCCGGGCTGTATCGAGCACACTGGCGCAACCGACCAAAAAGCAAGCAATTTTTTTATATTTGTCTTCTTTCTGTGGGCTCCAAGAGTACTACGAGGATCTGTCCTTTTGAGGGTCCTTTGCGGGGCCTGGACCACGACGTTATCGAATGCGACCTTGCACACACGCGATCAAGACGGGTTCTGGGTCCAATAATTCGGACAGCAGTAGAGAGAAGAAGAGAGGAGGGAAAAGAAAAGGAAAAGCATTGAAGAGGTGTGAATGAGAGACACATACACGACAAGACTGTGTCCGAGAGATGCATTGTCTTTCCCGCCTTTGCAGGTGGAGCTCGTGTGAGTGGTGGGTGGCCGACTCTCTGCATTTCAACGGTTTCATGTTTATTGGACCTCTTTGTTGACCATTGGAAAAAAAAAAAAGAGCAACAAAAGCATAAACAAAGTACTGCCTCGTCAGCCTCCTGGTGGCGGAAACGACAGCGGTGGCGCGAGCCACGACGGGCTCAGCTTCATGTTGGCCAGCCACACCACCCTTTGCTGGCCACTCAGACGCGGGCGATTCACGTCCGGCATCGCCGTCACAGTCGCATCGGCTCCGCGTGGGATTTCGTTGTTTGGCTCAGCCGCCTTGGCATCCGTCGTGTCGTTGGGCGCACTGCGCGACGCCTGCTGTTGTGCGTTGAGACGCGCCTGGGCTCGCTTGGTGAGCGCCGGACCGCCCGCGTTGCCGTCTTTTTTCAGTCCTTTTGCTTGGGCAGGGGCCGTGCTCTGGGCCTTGGCTGTTTCAGGCGGTGGCTTCGCTACAGCAGTCGGCAGCGACCGGCTCTCATCCTTGGCGGCCGTGCCCACCGCACCCGCATCAGTGCTCGAGTCAAACACGGCGAGGAGATCGTCCACGGACGACTGCGATAGCCAGCATGCAAGGGCGTGCACACAAACGCGATAGAGCCGACCGTGGCCAAGCCACTCGGCGAGAACAATGAGCTCCAACAGCTGGTTCTGCTGCGGGGCGGTCAACCTCAGCGGTGTGGCTGCGCACTCCGCACAGCCAGCACGCGATACAGAGGACGGCGAGCCCGCGTGTGGGGCGACAACATGGCGCACAAAATGCTGATCTGCGTGGTCAGGCACAAAATCAGCTACGTCGTACGGAGGCGTCAGTGCGGCTGCCAGGCTGTCACCCGCTCCCGCGCTGCTGCCACTGTTGTTGTTGTTGCCGTCCGGCGCCACGGCTTGCGGTGCGAGAAGTGGAATGAGCAGGTTCGCGTAGTACTCGGCCGACACAGCAGGACGTGCGGCCTCCGCGTTCGCTGCCCCAGGACCCGTCTCAGCAAGGCGTGCGGCGGTGGCAGTCAGCGGTGGCACCGCGGTGCAGGGCAGCCGCGCCGGCGTCCACTGAGACGCAGTCGAGCTGCCAGAATAACTGTTCTCCGCGCCCGCGACAGGTCTGGGTCGGCCACACGAAAGGGGATCGAGAGTATAGGAAAAGACGTCGCCGGTGTCTCGCGCAGGTTGTGGGGATGGCGATGGGGGCCTGATCTCGGGGGCTGCCCGCACGCCCAATGCCAGCGCTGAGCGCCGCGCGGCCCGCTCACGTGCACGCCTCGCTCTCTCCGCCTCCACCCACGCATCGCGGTACGGCAGCGTCAGCTCCCGGCCCCAGTCGCCCAGCACGCCGGCATTGTGGGGGTCGTCTCCGGCCTCCTCCACAGTCGACGTCACCGGTCTGTTTGGTGGGGACGTCGTATCCGGCTCTGTGAGTGATGATGGCGGTGGCGATGACGTGAGGGCCACGTACGTCCAGAACAACTGAATCACTGTGGCACGTGCAACAGGAACAAGGCAGTGTGTTTCGCCAGCCTCCATCGCGGCCCGCAGAAACGCACAGGAGTCGCGCGCTGCCGTTGAAGACACGGTGGGCGGTGCGGGCACACAAACGCCGTCGGCGGAGATGAACACGACGGGCCATGCGGTGGTGCTGGCAAGGCTCACATGGGTCAGTGGCTCGTGTCCCTCTTCACGACATGGCATCCGTGTTGTTGTTGTTGTCGTTGTTGTTGTTGTCGTGTCGCTGCTCGTAGGAGACGTGGAACGTGACAGCGCGAAAAAAAAAAAGGGACGAGAAGAGGACGGAGGGAAGGTAGAGCCGTGCATGGGGAGAGGGGTGGGGGGTCGCAGTGGACGAGCACGGTCGAACGCGTCGCAGCGAAGGGAAAGCATAGCACCACGCCAAGTGCACGCCAGAGAGAGAAAGACGTGTGTTTCGAACGTGTCCGTCAATCTGTTCAGTGGAAGGTGCCAAAGCTACCACCCAGAAAGGCAGTAAAGCAGTGAGGCAAGGAAAACAGATAAGGAAAAAGCGCCCAATATTGTCTGGCAGACTCACAGCTCTCTTTCTCGTAGTTTCCTCGCAGTTTTCCTGCCATCGTTTTTTTTGAATTTATGAGCGATGCGCTCACTTTTCATCTTCAGTTTTGTTGTTGTTGTTGTTGTTGTTTGCTGTCAGACTGTAACGCTGTTCGTATCAGGCACTCACTGCACGGGTATGGCGACCGAGAGTAACGGAGGGAAGACGAGAAAAGAGCGTTGGTGCTGCGTAACTGGACCACCCAACGCGCTCAGTCTGTCATTTGATCTCGTTGTTGCTTTTCAACTCGAGCCTCATCACAGTTGTTGTTGTTGTTGTTGGGGGAGAAAAGAAAGAGGGTTGCGTCAGCCACACCGCTGGCCAGTAACCTGCCTACATGTCGTACATTCGTGTGAGGGAGACCCCAATAGTCAACAGTCACCACAGCCATTGAGAAGCAAAAGAACACTACTTTGAAAGAGGTGGGAAAAAGTGTTGAAAGCACAACAAGAAAAGAAAAGAAAACAACAAACACATTGACAAGATAGAAAAATACATCGCTGCTCGCCAAATCACACGCGCACGCGCGCGTGAAACATTCCTAGTGAGCACAGTGCAGCCACTGCCATCACCACGGTCACGCGTTCACATAATCAGTTAATCAATTGGTACGCACTTGGCTGTTGGTGCGTACCACAGCCAAAGAAGTTTGAAAATGAAAAGAAATGTGATCATTATTATTTTTGTTTCTCACTCTCTTTTCGTTTTTGTTCTTGTTTTTGTGGTTTATTTGTGTCATCCCTCCTCCCCAACAACAGAAAAAAGAAAGATCATGGATCCCATGATTGCTCGTCGTTTGGGGAGGAGGGATGACAGAGACGTGGACAGGGCAGTCACTACCGCCACCGTCCACGGCTGCTGCGAAAACCAGGTTGAGAAAGTAAGAATAGGCCTAATGAAAACATGCAACTGCAACAGTAAACAGAGAAGTTCAAACAAAACGGTCGGGAATACTCGACGAGAAAACCTGGCTACGCGACATGTAGCAAAGCAAAGAGGAAGAGGGGGAAAGAGAGAGAGAGTGAGAAACAACCTGGTGCACAACAATAATTTTTGAGAAAAGAGGGGGGAAAGGAAAAGCAATGGCATCAGATGTATTTGTTAGGGTAGAGTGCAACCTCCTTTCTCTGCTTTTGCATGTGGCAGTGGGAATACGGACAGAAAAAAAAGCAAAACCAAAAAAAAAAGAACAACGTCAAAAAGGTGTGCCGAATCCTTTAAGCACATGATGAACACTGACGTGAGAGTCGCCCGCTACGTACAAGATGATATATTTTTTCATTTTTTGCTTTTTGTCCGCTGCGTGGCTCTTTTTGTCAGTCTCCGTGATACGCCTATATATATATGTGTGTGAGAGAGAGCGAAGAAGACAACGCGACGGAAAGAGAGGGACGGGTCAGGACTGTACAAGGAACCGTGAGACCACTACGTTTTTGTTTGTGTGCGTTGTTGTCGTTCTTCACTGGTGCTCTTCACAAGATGGTGAAGGCAGTGGAAGGGGGGGACAGTAAAACAGGGGGTGCAGTCGATAGAGTTCAACGTGAGGGAGAGATCGATCTGGCCCAGTGCCGTTTGCGGTGCCGTGCCCGTGGTGACCGCTCACCTCTGTGTGCGCGTATCTGTGTGTGTGTGTGTCGTTATCATTTTGCTTTCCTGTTTCTTTTTCTTTTTCTTTTCTTTTTCACAATCGAGCAGCTTGGGAAGCAGGCTTCCGATGTCTGTCGTCATTCCGCTCCGCGTCTGCTCTCGCCCCACCCCTCCGCTCTCCAATGGCGCTTGTTCGTCATGGCATTGGCAATACGTTTGCTTCTTTAGCGGATGTTGTTTGCTTTTCTTTTCCTTTTGTTGCTGCTGGTGGTGTGATTTTTCGCTCCCTTCGTTTTCTCCCAAGAGAAAAACATACTGGAGAGAGAGAGGGGGGGGAGATGGAGGGAAGAGCGTGGCTCACGACACGCCAATGGTCTGCTGGATTTTGTGCACCCACATTTCGGCCGTCTCGGGTGGCAGCGCCTGAAACCACATCGTCTTCGAGTCCAGCAGGTTGATCGCAAACACACCTGGAGAGCTCGCGGCCTGCTCGGGAATTGGCACGACGCTGGCGATGTAAGAAACCGGCAGCGGCTTCGTCTCCTTATCGCCCTTGTGCCGGCTGATCACCAGGCCTCCGTCGCGCAGCACGAGGAAGCGCTCCTTCCATGTGTTGCTACTCTCCTTGCGCACGTAGCCCTCGTAACTCACGGACGTCACGATGGAGCCGACGGTGCCGACGAACGTGTACGCCTCCTGGTCATTCACGTTGGTCGTCCGAATCTCCTGGATGTTCTGGCGAATCTGCTTCTTGAGGGCGTCGCCGACCAGCTGGGCGTTGTTGACGCTCGTCTCGAAGTCGTTGAGGAGCTTGATCATTTGTGGCAGCTTGAACAGCTCGGCGCAGCTTGGACGGCGATTCGGGTCCGGCTGCAGCATCGTCAGGCACAGCTCGCGCAGCTCCTTGCTATACTTGGTCGGGAGCTCGCAGTCCTTGCGATCGTTCATGACACTATCCGACAGCGCCTTCATGCCCTGGCCAACGTAGGGCCGGCGCAGTGCCATCATCTCAAACAGCAGGATGCCCATGGCCCACACGTCCGCCTTCTTGCTGTAGCGCTGCCGGTTCCACAGCTCCGGCGCGAGGTAGTACGGGGTGCCGCAGAAAGTCGAGGCGACGCGCTCGCTCACGGTGTTCTCGTACTGGTGACTGAAGCCAAAGTCGCCGAGCTTGATCACGCCGTTCGTCATGAGCATCACGTTCGCGCCCTTGATATCGCGATGGAGCATGCGGCGGCGGTGAATGTGGTCCACGGCCATCGCCAGCTGCACAAAGGTGTAGCCCACCTCGTGCTCCTCAAAGTAGGAGTACCCCTCCCGTGCACGCTGCTTGATCTGCATGTTCAGGTCACCTGCGTCGGCGAACTCCATAATGATGAGCATGTAGTTTTCCTCCACAAAGTCCTCGTAGTACTTGATGATGGCGAAGTGATCGCACGCGGCAAGGCACTGGATCTCCGCCTTGGCGTACTTCTTGTCCTTCTCTGACATGGCAGCGAGGTCCATGCGCTTCGCGACGAGTAGCTGCCCGTCCGTGACGCGGCGCACAAGAAGCGCCTTGCCAAACGAGCCCGCGCCGAGCTCACGCACGCGCTCGTACTTGCACGTGCCGCAGCCAATCGGGCCAATGACGCCCTTGAAGTTCTCCAGGTTGCCGGTCACCTCCTGGGTGGATGCGGGCACGGCGTCAGTCATGGTGTTGTGTGTAAGTGTGTGTGTGTGTGAGAGAGAGAGAGCAAACAAAGGGCGGCAAACAAAGAAACGAGCTGAGAGTGGGGGATGAATGAATGAAAGTCAACGCACAAGATGGGAAAGAGAAAGAGAGGGAAAAGAAACTAAAGCAAAAGAGTCGGATGCTGAAGTGGGCAGCAACGTGTGTGTGTGTGTGTGTTTAGTGTGGCTGTGTTTGCAAAGAGAATGTAACAGCAGCCCGAAGTAATGGTGGCGGAATACACTGAGAAGTGCAGGCGATGAAACAAAAATAACAGAGCCAAAAGGAAAAAACAGATACAGAGAGAGCGAGAGAAGAGTAAGACCAAGGAAGAAGATGAAGGATGGGAGGGGAAAGATGAAGAGGAGACGCAGATGAGCGTTGCACGCGTACAAAGCAGAGGAACAAACGACTGCCACGGAGAAGTTGAATCCACAACGGACGCGAAGATGTACGGAGCCGTGGTGAGACGCTACGCAATAATACTCAAGGTCTGTCGAATCAAATCACTGTGGCTTCATTGTGCTGACTTCAGCAACGGAGGGAGCTTGCTGTGTTTGTCTGTGAGAACAAGTACGTATGAGTCTGTGTATGTCTGTGTATGTGAAAGAGGAAGGGGGGCGGGAGGAGAGGAAAAGGACGGGAGGGGGAGGCGCATCAACTGTGTCTCTCAGTGTACAAGGCGCTCGACCAGCTTAACGAGACTTTTCATACTCGCTGAAGACGGGCATGCCCTCGTCGACCACGCGCTGCAGCGTGCCGTGAACAAGTTCCACCAAAATCCCATCGAGTGCGTGAGAGGCGAGAACGTGCAGCACGAGTGAGTCTGCGGCTGGCTTGTCTACCACGCCGCGCGGCCGATCACGGCGGGTGAAGAGCAGCAATTCCCCGACGCAGCTGTAGACCACGACAGCCTTCTCACGGGTTGTCAGGGAGACATCGGATGGGTCGCCATCTTTCAGCGTGTCCGTGTCTGAGTTCAGCGCGTGCGTCAGGAGGGACGCGAGCTGAAGTGCGTCAAACAGCTGACTGAGCTGCCGGGTCGACAGAATGTACGCCGCGATGCTGCTCAGCTCCGCGGCAGAGGTCCGTGGCATGAGGCGCGCGACACGATCCATCACCTCCACTCGGGCGTGCGACTCGCCCAAAAGCATGTGATTCAAAAACGCGTCCGTCACAACGAGTCCGGCCGCGTGTTCGGGCACACGTTCTGTCAGAGAGTCGGACAGGGCAAGTGTTGCGGTGCCGTCGCTCAGGAGAGTGTCTTCACTGCCTTCCGAGGCGCCCCGTTGTGGCGTGTACTGCCACACGGCTTTCTTCACGCGCAGCTGTTCGAGGCTACTGAACAGCCGCCGGCGGCGCTGCCGGGCTCGCTTGGCATCCACCTCGTCCAGCGTGGAGAGATCCAGGCGAAGGTGCTTCTCAAGGTGCTGCAGGATGAACGCGCTGCGGTCGGGGGAGATGAACTGCCGGCAAATCGCGTCGCGTGCCACGTGTGTGGGTGTGTGGCGGTGTGCGCGCCACCAGCGCTGCTGGCTTCGCAGAGCGTTCGTCGCCGTCGGTGGCAAAAGCCACGGCTCCTCGTCGCACGCTACGTCACAGAGCACGCAATGACTTGGGGGGGTGCTGCTGCTAGTGGTGGTAGCGGTGCGGTCTGTGTTCATGTTCTGGACGGCTGCCGTCGTACTCGCACACGCGCGAGATGGGCACCGCAACGCACATTCGCTCAGCGCACCACACGCTGGCGCTCTCGCGAGGATGGCACGCGCCGCACAGACACCAGACAGCGGAGGCCGAGCCAGTGCGTAGCCCAGCACACGTCGCAATCGCACGCCGCCATGCGCTGTGGCAAGGGAGACCGCCAAAGGCATGCTTCCCAAATGCTCTCTAACACTCAGAGGGGGGGAGGGAAAGCCACAGTTCGCACGAGTGTGCCGAGAGGACAAAACAAAAAAAAATTGAACAGCAACGCAAACAATAAACCAAGTAGATCCTATTCGTTGTCAGTCCGTGCAGAGGTTGATGCAGGTGATGAGAGGAGAGGGAAAGTTTTGATAGAGTGGTTTGCCCTTGCAAGGTTCACGCTGACGATAGCACACACCCCCACTTTGGCGTTCTGTGCGTATTGCTTCATTTGGTTAACTGTCACTGTTCTGCGTGAGTCCGTCGCTCCGTGATTGTGTGATCGATTTCTGTCTGTGCCACAGAACGCAAAGAGCAGGGGACGCAAGGTTATCCTCAAATCCCCGCCGAAGCGAGTAATGGGGAGAGTGACGTTGAGTGTTCGAGCCTTGCTCGGGGCGGGAGCAGTTGTGCGAGGGCGGCAGGGAAGAAAGAAGGAGAGAGGGTGCCCGCTTCTTTCACGTGTGTGCTTGCATTTGATGATGCTGATGATGTTGTTGTTGTTGTTGATAATGAATTCTGGAAAGAGCATTGCGTAACCTCTCAAAGTGTAACAGAGGCAGAGAAAAAAAAATTGGCGACTACAAATCACAAAGTGGCCAAAGAACCACACAAAACAGAAAACAAGAAGGGGAAAAGAAGAAGAGAACAACAGCAACACGAGACACTGTGCGCTCCGGACTAGAGGGGCGCGCCGTTCATCGCACCACTCCCAATTTTCCCGATCACGCACGGGTGAACATGGCACCCATAGTTTGCATGCCGTGTTCATCGGTGAGCGCCTCGGGAAAAAGAAGTGATGCGACGCGCGACGCGCCTGTCAAGTTACCGTCGCACAGTGCCCATCAGGTTGCACTTGGCGCTCGTGTTGGTGAGATCTTTCCAGCTTCCACTTTGCAATAAACAGACTAAAGATAGCTAGTGCGCCACAAACAGAAAGAGAAAAAAGTCCTCGATACACTATTATCGAGTATTGGAGTTAGGTTAGATTATTTTTTTCCGTTTTCGCGGGATCAAACCCATGATTGTCGTTGATTTCCTGGCGGCGAGGGCTGTATAGGCTGTGCCATTGGTACATTTCTTCAGTCTCGACCTCAACAACAGAATCTGTCGGTAGCTGTCGGTGCATGATGCCCATGGCGTTGCCGCTGCGCACGGTGGCGTAGAAGGTGCTCTGCACGCCGCGCTCGGTCACGGTCTTGACCGTCTTGGTCAGCAGAAGAGGCGTCTCCTCCAGGAAGTGGCGGAGCGGGGCAGGTGGCAGACAACCTCGCGACCAGCAACGAAGTCCCAACTGCAGTGTCTCCAGCGACATGCCGGGCTCCTCTGGATAGAGAAGGCAGTAGTTAAACACGATGAGAACAGCCAGCGATTTGATGAGCTGCATCTCTTTTGCCTTGTCAGTGAGCACTGGCTGGGGTCCGGTCCCAGACGCTTTCCGGGTCCCGTGCTCCACAAGGTAGGCGAAGTCGACCGCCACGCGCACACCGTCGTACAGCGGGTGAATCTCCAGCTCCGTTGGGGCGTAGCGGGCGAGCGCAGCTGGCCAGCTGAGCACCGCCCCGAAGCGGTGAGAAATCCACATGTCATCGATGACTTGGAAAATCTGTGAGAGTCTGGTTGTGATGGATTCGAGAGGCGTGCCGATCGCGTCCCGTCGCCCCATCCGCGGAAACACAAACAACAGGATGTCCTCGACAGCCGTCATGGGGAGCCAGCCGCGCCGCTCGCGGTGAATGCCGTGCGCGTCGAGGGCGAGCGACAGTGCGTCCATGGCCGCCACCACGGCGCGCACCGTGTACGGCTCCGTGAGGCGATACGGGGTCATGTCACGGCACCCGGTCCCGAAGCCCGTGCGGCACAGCTTCGCCATTGGCGGCCGCGTGGCAAGCTGTGGGGGGAGCGCCTTGGAGGAGGGGTCCGTCTTGTGCGCCAGAGCGACCTTGATATACGGAACAAAGGCGAGGATCTTGCAGGTTTCTTCGGGCTCGAGCGGGTCAAAGGGGTGCAGACGCAACGTCTTGATGTACTTGTCGAAGATGGGCTTCATCGCCGTGAAGTCGGGCATGTGATCAAGGGGGAGGTCGGCCAGCAAAGCCCCGAGATCCTGGCGGAAGTCGTAGCTCCACGCAACTAGCCGCGTGTTGTAGCGTCTCACAAAGTACGATGTGAAGTTCGTTGACAGCGGGTACGCCCAGTGAACATGTTGCGCCATGAGAGGTTGCGGCGCGCGCTTCTGCGGTTGCGCGCCTTGTCCGCGACGCTTACCGCCCGTTGCCTTCGCGTTGGGTGCCGACACACTGGCATCGTCCTGCGAGGACGCGACGACCCGCGACTCGACGCCAATGTACGGCAGCACTGCCAAGAGCGCGCTGAGAGAGTGGTAGCCATAGTAGTCGCTCTCCTCCATGAACGGGTAGCACTTGCGCAGGCACGATTCGAGCGCCTCGAGGGGCACCCATGTCGCCGTGAACCAGACACCGCCGTAGTCGCTCGCGACGCGGCACAGCGGTCGCTCCTGTGGCAGGTACGGCTGGGAGGCCATGATGAGCCCCACCGCCATGATCATCATCAACTCCACGCTCTCATCAACATGCGGCACAAAGGGGAGCGGTGTGGCAGCGGGTGCCTGTGCCGGCGTCGGCTCCTCGCGAGGAGCAGGTGTGCCTGACAAGGAGCGTGGTGCGGACGAGGGACGCGTACTCTTCAGAGGCCACTGAAACTGCGTCAGGCTGCGCCGTGGCCACCGTGGCACAACACTCTGGTCGAGGAACAGACGCGGACCAGCACCATCGTCGAGATCACGCACCGTCACGGCGGCGGAGCCAAAGCAGAGTCGGTAGAGGCCCTCGACGTCGCCTGGCTTGAGACCGTACATGCGTGGCACGTCAAAGTGCAATGGGCAAAGCAAAAACGCGCCATCCGCGTCTACGCGATAGCTCGCAGCGAGCATGTCGTTCGTCAAGCAGCCCTTCTCCACCCACGCGAGTGCCTCGATCGGCACGCCGTCGGAGAGCGTGGTCAGCACCGGTACCGTCTCGCTTTGCAGCGGCGCCACGCTATCGTTCCGCCCCGTCCGTGCGGCCTTGCCCTTGTTGGTGGGCTTCTGCGAGGGCGGAGCAGGCCAGTCGTCTGTCGGCTCTGAGCTCACCCCCGACCACGCCGTGGCGTACACGGCAGCGAGGACATCGCGCAGCCACGCACTCCGCGCAGCCACCTCGGCCATGGCCGCCTGATCGATCCACACTTCGTCATCGCCGCCGCCGTCTGCAGAAGCCTCGCGGGCAGTGGACACGCTCATGCCCGGCAGCACGCGCATCAGCAGCCCCAGCACGATCGTCTCCATCTTGTGTGTGTCGTTCACGTCGTCCGGTGCTGTGAAGTATTTCAGCTGCCTGCCGAAATCAGTGCCGTCGGGGGTGGCGTCCACGATGTGGGGGAGAGCCACCTCACATGCTGCCATGAGAGCCTCCCACATCTTGTGTGTGGCGCGCTTGCTCAGCGCGTTGTTGACCACGCCAACGTCCCTCTGTCCAACCCGTCTCGTTGACGATCCGCACAGCGCCTCCATCTCGGAGTCGTTTCCCCACCGCGTGAAGACCTCCGTGACGTCGCCGACGTAGGCACCACCATGAGGAGGGGGAGCGGACAGCTTCGAGCCCAGTTGCTGTCGCACCGTCGGGTCCGTTGCAAGCTGCACGAGCGACACCACGAAGCGCATCACCATCTCATCGGAAGCGACCGTCGCGACGCTCATGAGGCGGAAGCAGGGCTCTGGTGGCAGGACGGGAATCGAGGAGGTGCCCGGTGAGGCTGGCGCCATGAAAGTCTTGACGCTGTCGGCGATCTTTCCGTCGCTGAGTGGGTAGTAGGCCCCGGTGGGATCACCGTCCACGGCGGACTTGGTGAGGACGTACGGTGCCGCCTCGAGCATCTCCCGCACGGTGCTGAAGCCGTACCGCCGCAGCGAAAAGGTTGGCTCGGCCCACCGCAACGCCAAGAGCCACTCCTCGGCACTGCGCCAGCCGTCGTATCGGAAGGCCGCGCCGTGTGCGCTCGCGTAGGAGGCGGGCATACGTGCCGCGCGCTGAAGGAGGAGAGCGAGCCTGTAGTCGAACTTCACCTTGCTGCGGTCGTAGGGGATGAGCAAGCAGGTGGCGTACGCATCCACGGTTGGCTCGACAATCTCCTCAGCGTGCAGCGTCTCCAGTGGCGGGGAAGGAGGTGTGGGTGTGGGTGCGGCAGACAACGACTCCGTCTCGAATGCCAACTCCACTTCCGTGAAGGCGGTGACGGCGACATTGACCTCGTCGTGCTCAAAAGGGGGCGTCGCACTACGGCTGGTTGTTGTGGTGGTGGTGGTTGCTGATTGTGGCGGTGGTGTGTGTGTGGTTGTCCGCCCGGTGGTACCCACAAGCACGTCGGCCGCCTTCTCCTCATCATCAGCTGGCGTGTTGTTGTCAGCTTGGGTGGGACGTGGTGGTGGTGGCACGCGCAACCGTTTTGATGGGCCCGTGTCGGTGTTTGGGGTGCGTGGCGTGGTGCTCCGAGTCCTGGTGGCGGGAGGCGTCTGCTGACATGCGCGCAGTGCAGATCGCGGCGCGCCCGTCTCGTCAAGGGTCTCGGCAACGACTTGCGCTGTGCCCGTACCCGTACGGACACAGGCCCTCACGCTTTTTTTTGCACCCACTGCATCAACTTGTCTGAAGAGGAGGAGGACGAGCCGTCGTCGTCGTCGTCACTGCTCGCGATTGGGTTCGCAGCCTCCCTGTCATCACCAGCGCGGCGTGTGGGGCCCGCGTTGAGAGGGGGTGGCGGCTGATTTGGCGCGCTGTACGGCGGCGGCGGTTCGTTGAGTACCTGCGCGTAGGTGGTCTTGCGTGGGGCAGGAGGTGCCACGGCCACCGCTGCGTCCTGCTTTGGCGGCACAGCGGGTGGCGGCACAGCAGCGGGCTGCGTGCCTGCGGGGCGGGCAGACGTGAGTCGCAGGTAGTCCACGCCCTTCTTCTGAAACCACTCAATCGCGTCGGTGAGGGCGAGCACGAGCGACTTGAGGCGCTGGTGGCCGTAGACCTTGGGGTCGAACGGTGCGCCAAGCGCCTCGGAGACCTGGTTGACGACGATGGAGGGCAGGAAGCCGTCAGACCCGTTCGTGCCAGACTGCCGGGTGAGTTCCTTGATGGCATCGACCAACAGCTTCTTGGCCGCCGCGAGACGGCGCCGGTGCTCCGACGGACTCACGACCTGAACCGTTGCGCTCGCCGGCGTGGACGCCGGTGCTGAGGCGGCGGTGCCGCCGTAGGCTGGGACGTGCGGCTTCTGATTGGCGTAGTTCTGACGCATCCAAGCCAGGCGCCGCGGTGCGTTGTGCACCCACATAATGTACGGCAGGTGGCCAGGCCCCTGTGACACGGCGAAGATCTCCGGCACCTCGGCAAGCAGGCCCGTCATCTTTCCAAAGCCGTACGTCTTGTACTGGTACTCCTCGCCGGGGAAGCGGGTGATGATGTACTGCACCACGAGGCTCAGCGGCACACCAATGGAGGAGACGGTCGCGCGTGAGGCCAACACTTGCTTGCGCACGGCCTGCACGGCGTCGTAGATGGCGTGCACGATGGGGTACAACTCGAGCTTCGTGGTCGTGGCCAGCGGCTCGTAGTTGGCGAACGTGCTGCGCGGGTGCGAGCGTGACTTGGCCGGCTCCGTGCTCTCGCCCTCGCTGGTGTCCTGGTCGGAGTTCGTGTCGCCGAGCGCGCGCGGCTGTGCGCCGTAGGTCTTCTGCGCGCGCACCACCAACGTGTCCATGAGGTCCTCAGCGCCGGACTTGAGCATCTTGATCACCAGCACCGACGTGCGCGACAGGGCTTCAATGGTGTCTGCCTCGCCGACAACAAGCTCGCCGATCGCCCCGATCACCTCGGCGAAGGAGTTGTACTGACCAAAATCAGACGCCACGACGCGATGGTTGGGTTCGCCGGGCAGCGGCAGACGCTGCGCCATCTCGCAGACCTCGCCAAGGGTCGCGAAGGGCGGGCCCGCTCTCGACTGCACCTGGCGCGTAAGATACGTCTTCAGAGCATCAAAGTTGCGCTGGCACACCTCTGGCGCCACAGTGCTGTGAACGCTCTCCGAAATCGCGCTCGGTGTCTTCACCACGGCGGGCCCTGCTGAGGCGGGGCCGACAGCGCGGTCGAAGGTGTCAGTGCCAATTGCCAAGGGCTGATGCGGCATGCAACCCACCTCAAAGTCCAGCTCGCTGCTTCTGGTCGGGAAGCCGGAGCGTGTCGTCCAGGTGTCGTCCACCGTCACGCCCGGGTGGTGGGCGGACGTGGACGGCACGGTGGAGCTGCCGATGAGAAACTGGGGCGGCGCCGCCACACCAGCCGTGAACTTGGGGTCGAAGCCCATCGCGCTGCCAGAGCTGTGGCGTGGGTGGGCACCGTCTGGGGACACGCTGATGTACACGCAGTCGCGCAGCAGCTGCTGTGGCACATCCTCCTCCAGCGCCATCCCGACCGCGAACGTCACGATTCCCATCTCATGCAGCTTTTCACACATCGTGGAGAAGATGTTGTAAGCGCCGGAGTTGCGTTGCGGCAGGGACACCAGCATCACCGGCACCACCATGGGGATGAGCGTGTGGACAGTCTGGGTCGACTTCCAGAGAATATGGGCGTAGACCAGCGTGGCGAGAGGCTCCTCGGGGGAGTCAGACACGACGGGTACGGTCTTCATTCGGTATGTGCGTGCCGCGCGCATCCACACGGTCATCGCTGGGTCCGAGAAGTCACCGATAACAAACTGCTCGTTCTGCAACGGCGTGTAGCCGCGCCGGGACATCTCTTGCGCGATCTTGTCCATCACCTCCGTGGTGATGTCGTGCCCACTGATCAGCGTCACGTAATACTGTGGAACGGGTGCGGCACCGCCACCAGCGCCATTCTGTGCACCGGGTGTGGCTATGCTCATGGTGTTGCCGTCGATGAGCCTGTTGTTGTTGATGATGATGATATCGTTGATGTTGTTGATCTGACTTAGGGAGCTTCAAGTTGTCTACTTGTATTCACGTGTTTGTTTTGTTTTTTGTTTTTTGTTTGCTTGCTTGTGTTGTCTGTGTCAACAAAAAGAATGCGGAGAGCGTGATAGATGCGACTGTTACGACCCGGTGTTCACGTACTTGCGTTAGAAAATGATCTGTTGTTGCCGTGCGAGCAGGTTATGGGATGTTGCCTTCTTCTCGCTTGTAAGCGTCACAAGACGAGCCGAAAAAAAAAGGAAAAAATGAAGAGTTGACCAAAATTAGGAAAGATGCGACAGTTGCCGACGAACAACTACCAAAAAGAAAAGGAAAAAGAAGTCCACTATCTGATGACGCCAAAAACGCAGTCCAATGAGATGCTAGAAACGGAGGATCAGTCCAGTGCGGCTAGAGCACAAGTAGAAACGGAGAGGAGGAAGGGCGGAGAGGGGAGAAGAATGCAAGGGTGTCGTTGGTTACACTACGACTGCGTTTTTCAACTGGGGTGAAGCTTGGGAGAGGGAGGGTGGAGGGAGTACCCAAACAAAGAACAGAAAGAGAGAAAAACAGACCGTGGACACGTGGTGTGGTGACGGCTAGGTATCCCTTTCAACCGTTGTTGATGCATGGGCACACGCACGTACACGCACAGAGGCCACCATCGCGCCATATTGTCTCTCCGCATGCGCAGGCTGTTATCAGCAAGGATCTCGCACGCTTCTTTCGGCCAGCTTGCTTCGCATCATCCAACGGCGAGGTCGCCGTTTTGATTCGTTAGCTTTCCATAACGTGGGTACCTGTTTGTTTATTTTTTGTTTTTGTTGTGTATGTTGAATAAAAAGAAAAGGATAAAACAGAAAACAAAGGTGTGCAAAACAAAAAGTGCTGCACAGTGGAGGGGTGCGTCTGACGCTCCCAATCACAGTGCAGTGCTTCGTGCCCACCTCTGTTTTGGCTTCAACGGAGTCGTCGTCGTCCGCGCCAAGGTGCTCTCTCAACGTGGAGTCAAGAGGCACGCCTGGTGCACGGCATCAACCCACGCACCAACAGAACCTTAGCAGACCTTGGGGGTCTTGAAGTTGTTGGCGATGCGGCGGTTCACGCGCTTGAGGTAGCGGCAGCGGCCGGTGCCGGTCTTGCGGCGCTTGATGGCCTTCACAGACCAGTTGTAGCGACGGCGGCTGGCGCGGGGGTACGCGCAGGCGGCGCAGCGCTCCCACTGAACGTGGTAGGAGTTGTGGCCGCAGCGGCGGCACAGGATGTGCGTGCGGCCGTGGCGCTGACCCTGAGACGTGGTACCCTTCGTCATTGTGCTGAGGTCGAGATAATGAAGCCTTTGAGAGAGAGAGCGGACAGGGGGGAGAGGGGAAAGGAAGGAGGTGGTTGAGAAAGTAGAAGGGTGACGCGCCACGGATGCCGACCACAGTCGCATTCGTGTCTCAGGGTAACATGAAGCGTCAGGGAAACAAGAGCAGAGATTGCTGTTTTAAGGTTGTTATTGTTATTGTTATTGTTGTTGTTGTTGTTTTGGGGTGGGGCTCTGTGAAGATGAAGATGAACAGACAAATAAACAAAGAAAAGAGAGAGGAGACCAGGTCAATCAAGTGGTTTTGCTGGTGCGGGTATTCGTCACGCAAACCCACTCACGACCATTCCCAGCGTGTGTCTCTGCGGGTGATGACGTGCTCTTGCACGCGTCATCAGGCATGTCAACGGGAATGTGCCACGTCGACGCGTCGCAAATCTGCAGCACAGTGGCGAACGACGGGGGGAGGCTCCACACCAGCTCGCGCTGCAGGGGTGCGTCGGTGGGCCCCTCAGGCGCGCGCCACTGGCATCGGAATCGAATCTGATGCTGTGCCCGCCATCGCGTGAAGACAACCGGGTGAAGAAGCTGAAAGTGGTGATCACGCATTTCATCGTTCGTTAGGATGCACACCGGCGTGGAGGGGGAGGGGGTCTCGCGCACAGCACCGAGTGTGAGAGCGGCGTGGAGCCAGCACCAGTCGTCGTTGATGCCACGCGGCACGCAATACACCATCCCGTTCGCTCTCCAACGCTGCACAATGGCGGGGCCCGACGCGGAGAGAAACGTGCGTGGCTCCAGGTGACGCTCGTGGAGGAAGATCAGCGGCTTGCGAAATCCATAGCGCCGCATCGCGACGCGCACGGCTTCGTCGATCAGTTCCAGGTCAACCCCGACGTCTACAGCCGATGCGCCGTGCTGTCCGGACGGCTCACGAGCATCCCTGCCGCGATGCGTGTGCGTGCTCGCAGCGCGCGACTCGAGTGTGGCCTTGGCGGTGTCGTACCACGCTGAGAGACCGTAGTAGCCCACGTTCGCGCCGTCAATGAGGACATCAAAGCGGTGGTGCGGCGGTGACGTCATGGGAGACGTGCTCTGTGGTGTGGCTTGCTGAAGAAAGCGCATCCAGTGCGCCCACGCACGGTGAGCGCGTGGCTGCGACTGACATCGTGGATTGACCACCTTTTCTAACAGGTCATTCACCAGCGAAGCGCGCTGCTCGCAAGTCAGCGTGTACGGTGGAAAGACAGCACCACACGCAGGGCAGCACGTCTGCGACTCAGTCTGGGACCCCGGCGTGCGCAGCGGCGGCGCTGGGGAGGGGAGCCGCACACGGTGCATCTCTGTGGCGCCAGGGCCAGTTTGCAACGCGATCCACGGACTCATCACCTCATCTCTCAGCCGTGGCGAGATGGACGTGAAGGACGCGGACGCCACCTGAAGCAGCTCGTGAAGCGTCGACAACGGCTCACGTCGGGCAACGCAGAGCTGTCCAAGAGCCTCGTAGTCAGTCATGGTGAGTGGAAGGCCGCGCGCCACGCATGCCCGCCAGACCTGCGCCGCACGCTCGAGATCACCGACGCGGCACACGAGTTGAAGAAAGGCCGAGCCACTGCGCCCCTTAAGACGCCCGCGGGCGAGAAGAAAGTGGAAGATGCGCTGGCTTGCCTCGACGTGGTCGGCGGCGGCGTGAAGGCGCAGGAGAACTGAAAGGACACTCTCATCGTCCCAGATAAGGTGCGGAAAGCGCTGTCGGAGATCGTCAACGAGCGTCAGACCGAGAGCGACATCGGACTGTCCTGCGCGCGCTTCGCAAATAAAAAGCGTCGTCGAGAGAGACCCCCAGGGAAAGGTCAGAGATCCTTGTGCCAGTTCCGCTGAATGATGATCGACGTACTCTCTCAGGCATTGCACCGCCTCTGTGGCCTCTCCCTCGCGCACGAGCTTGCCGAGGTGTTGCTCCAAGCCACGACTTGACAGTGGGGCCGCGGTGTTCATCCTCGAAGCCTTGCTCTTGATATGGCCGCAACCACAGCGCTGGACATAAAGTGCGGAGATACTTTGGCATCCGACCTGGGGCACGCTGGTCACGAGTGGACTTGGCTGTGCGTGTGCGAGCCGCCACGCAGAAACAGCCTGACGCGTCATGTGTCTCACCGCCAGCGTGGTGTGTCTCATAGCATGAGAGAGATGGAGAGAATGTGGGGGGAAAAAAAACAGACTCGCTGCGAAAAAAAAAAGGAGGAGGAGAAAGGAGTCGAGTGAGTACAGTGCGTTGTGGGCGCGAAGGGGAGAAGGGGAAAAATGCAAGTGAAGGTGAAGCTGTCGCCTTGCCAGCATCGCACTTGCACACCGGTATTCATCGGACCACACGAGTCTGCCATCCTATGGGGGTAACCGAAACAAGATGGGATGAGGCATACCAGTGAGCTCCGTCGGTTTGTGCAGTGTGGTTGCAACCGCGAGAGAGCGAAAGAGAGACAGAGACGGTGGTGGCCGGTCATGCCCGATTTAGGTTTTTTTGTACGTGTGTGTGTGTGTGTGTGTGTGTTCACTTTCTGCTTTGATTTGTAAGCTCGTGCACAAAGAATCGCGATGGAATCGCAGCTCCGTTTGTTCGTTTGTTGCTTTCTTGTTTGGGTTGGGGGGGCGAGTAGGTGGGTCGGTGGTTTCTCATCAAGCGCTGGCTTCTCCAGACGGCGCCCGCTCTGCACCCGCTTCGCCGTCTGTGGTGGTGGTCTGCATAGTGTCAAGAGGTTTGGAGTCCTCGATTACGTGGGCCTCGCGCTTCCATGGGCCATTCAAGCGTGGGTACAGGTTCATGTTGTAGAAGTGGTAGGCGATCCACCACGCCAGCCACAGTAGCCACACAATGAACACAAGAATGTACCCGCACCAGTGGATGTAGCCGAAGATGAACGCAGAGCGCATGACACGACTCTCAAAGGCTGAGCAGGTGTCGCTGTAGTGAATGATCGTGACAACGAACTCTGCAACCTGTAGCAGGGCCAGGGGAATGCATGTGAAGCTCACCTTTGCGGACGGCACCGAGCTGAAAGTGAGGATGCCGTAGATGATCAAGCCGTAGAAGATGGAGACGGACGCAAGCGCAATGACGACGTTGGGTAGGAAGACGCACCCGCCGTAGTCCGCCCGCGTCAGCGCGGACGCCACGAGAAGGTAAATGTTGTTCTCCAGCACAAAGACCATCAGATAGTGCAAGATGTGCACCACGGCACTGTGGCGCTCCAGGATGGAGTCCTGGTACGGAATGTTGAAGCGCGTGAAGCCCACACCGCTGACAGAGTCGTAGGACAGCATCATCCACCCAAAGCGCAAGAGCGCGATGCCCCACTGAGCGGTGGACGCGACGGCCAACAGCGCGTAGTGCCAGTCTGACTGGAGAACAAAATCGGGGCTCTTCAACGTGTGGTAGAAGTAGCTCTGGGCGAT
Source organism: Wallacemonas sp. MBr04 (assembly GCA_030849635.1). NCBI lineage: Eukaryota > Euglenozoa > Kinetoplastea > Trypanosomatida > Trypanosomatidae > Wallacemonas > Wallacemonas sp. MBr04. The sequence continues at coordinate 116,891 of JASANR010001559.1, forward strand.
GAACTGAGCCATGCTGAAGACGACGCTGAAGCAGATGGACGACAGCCGCGAGCTGACGAGCGCGTTGTGCATGGCCACGAGCCGGTCCTTGTGCCAGGCGCGCAGATACTGCACCACACAGAGAATGTCGAAAATGGGCAGCACAGGGACCACCATGACGTACGGCGATGGGGTGTCCGATCGTGTCTCCGGGTCGGCACTTTCATCGTACAGGAACGTGTCCTGCCGCGTCCGCATGAGGAAGATGAGCATCACCAGGTTCACCGCATACCCGCAGCCGTACACAATCAGCGTGTAGAAGCCAAAGCGCTGGTTGTCGCCGTCCAGCTCAATCATCCAGTTCGCCAGCACGAGCAGCATCGCCACGTTCTGCAGAATCATCGCCGCGGAGGACACCAGCATCGCCGCCAGGTTGCACGCCCGCATGCAGGTCGAATAGTTGAAAAGGATGGAGTGAAAGTGAACCAGCGGGAGAACGTGACGGTTGTGGTACAGCAGGACGACGTACTCAAAGCCGCTCTGCTTCAGGATGGTGTACTGTCGGTGCGACAGCCGCACAAACGGGGGCTGAAAAAAGACAACGAGATACTCGTACAGCGCGGGTGAGATGTCCGGATCGTGCTCGTCGACCATCATGTCCAACGTCGCCTGCACCTCACTGACGGCAACCGGGTCCTCAAAGTCCAGGGAGTTCGACGACAGCACGAGGCGCACCAGATAGGGATTGCGGCCCGCCTCGCGGAGCTCCGCGCCTGTCACGGGGCGTTCCTGCGACCGCGAGGTCAGCGCGGCCGACACGAGGTGGCCGAAGCACTCGTTGGGATTGTTGCGGTAGCCGTGAAAGGCCGAGACGAGGTCGATCTCAAAGTTCGGTTGCTCGTCGTCCACGTCGGTGGCTTCCCCGTCATCGAGGTCGTCCGAGTTGATCTCCACGAGGTGCGCCATGCGCCCCTGCGTCGTGAGGGGTTCGTGGTTCTCATCAAGGAATATTTGTTCCACAAGTCTACGTGGAGCCCCTTGACGGCCGTCACCTCCGTAGGGAGTGTGGTCCTCGTTCTCGGGGCCGTACAGCAGGCCGTACCGCCGCGGAGAAGGCACGCCGGTAATGGCGTCCAGGGCGGACGGCTCCGTGTTTCTGTCACGCCCCGTTGAAGCCGGTGATCTGGGAGACGCAGCCGACTTCTCCCCGCCGGTTCCCGCGCTGACGGGATCGATGAGCCCATCCAGGTAGTTGTTGATGCGCTCCTGGCGGGAGTAGACGCCCTGCTTCGCCCCCTCATACCAACCCCAGAGCCCGCCACTGCGTGCCGCCTTGGGTGGCGCTTCTGTGCTCACGCTGCTGACGACGGCAGTTGTGGCGGGGGCCTGATCAGCGGTGGTGGCAGTGGGTAGCGCCGGCGCCGCTGCAGCAGCCTCTGCGTTGCCTGCGCCGCTCTGGGATGGGGGAAGCGTGACAGCGGCATCGGGGGCGAGGGTGTACCGGCGCGTCGGGGCGTGGGCAGGCGTGTAGGGTAAGCTGGCCTTGCGGCGCGGCGGTGAGGTCGGGCCACTGGTGCTGCTGTTGCTGTAGCGTCGGCCGTCGGAGAGGCCAGAGAGATTGGTAATCAGGGGCATCCCATACGGTGTGGTTGGCGAGTGTGGCGCCGCCGCCCCAACCGCGCTGGCTGGGGCACGGACAGGCACAGGCGGTGGCTTGGCCGCCTGCTCCTCTGTGGGGTACGGCTGGCTGAAGCTGACCTGCCGTGCGGGTGGCTTGCCGGCGGGCGGTGAGGCTGCCACCGCGATGGGCGAGGCGAGTGAGTCGGCGTCGCTCACGTCAGAGGACACCGAGGAGGAGGACGGTGGGTTGAGCGGGGCGTCGAGTACGGGCATGGTCACGCGCGGGGCCGAGGAGGAGGGCAGTCGCAGTGGCGGCAGGCGCACCTGTGCCGTGCGGTTCGACGCGTCAAAGGGTGGCGAGGAGGCGGGAGTGGTCGTGTTGGTCGGCACATCAGACGGTGGTTCGCGGTCATCCAGTGGCGGCGGCAGCGTGGCCATTGATCGCGAGACGGGCAGCCCACCCGGCAGCGCGGACGGTGGAAGAGGGGAGTCCTCGTCGTTCATTGGAGAGTCCTCGGTGGGGTAGCAGAACGCTGACTGTGGTGGCGACAGCGGCTTCTTTGGTGAGCTGGCGGCAACGACTGGTCTGGCAGAGCCCGGCTCCATGCTGCGAGCGGTTGCGAACGCGTCTTCTCGCAGAGTTCCTGATGAGATGGACCGATTTGTGTTGGCGCGTTCGTAGCTTTGTGGCGTGGCGAAGCTCTGGCCCTGGCTGGAGCCGGCGTTCCAACTACCCAGACCAGTGCTGTCCGTGCCCAGTCGCTCATACGTGGCGCGAGGCGCGCCAGAGGCCTCAGAGCTGCTGAAGGAAAGGTCGGATGTGGAGGCGGGTCGCATGAGTGGTCCTAGGTTTCTGTGTGTGTGTGTGAAAAATGGGGATATGGCGAAGATTAGGAAAGAACGCAGTACAGGAAAGAGGGAAATATAATTGCAAGCAAAGAGGATCGAAAAATCTAGCAAGCAAAGGGGGTGGAAAAAACAAGGAAAAGGAAAAGGTACGATGAAAGGAGGACACAAGAACGCAAAAGAAAAGGAATCAAGACGATTCCCCTGAAAATGAGAGGTAATCGGGCAAGGGACCAGTCAGCAGGCACAGAGGGGTGGAGAAAGAAAAATCAGGTGTGTGTCACTATTCTTTGATCGCTGGCCTTCTTTCCTCTTCCTCGTCGCACGGTAGTATAGACACCGTGTTTCGGAACTGAGCAAAGCGTGAGTGTGAGTGTGTCAGAGAGACCAAGACGAACAGCAAGGAGAGAAGGATGGGGATGAGAGAACAGGAAGGGAGGAGCGTGTTGTGTTTGGTGGGTGGGTGGATGCTGAAGCGAGAAGGTGAGTTGCTGTATATGTGGCAACACTGCACACAAGAAAGGTGCGCAGGCATGGCGCTCCACATCCTATTGCAGAGAATATTGCGACAAGTTGTTTCCGGCCCGGGCACGGGTTGCGTGCACACACACGTGTCACGCTGTGACTCGCAGACACAAATCCAAGACGAAGACGGCCACAGAAATCCGCTCCCCTAAAGACGACGTGCTGTTTGTCCTTGAGGTTACTGACCTTGTTCACCCAGTTGTGTTTTGCATGAACGAGGGCATGACACGTCGTCGCCATACGTTTCGCATGAGTTTTTTTTTTTTCATTTGTGTGTGTATTTATTGTTTTTGGCCTTCTTGGCTTTCTATGCGCGAGCGAAACCAAGTGGAAGGCATGCGTGCAGGGCAAGTCAGTGAGCATGAACAGCCACCTACATCTTTTTTGTTGGTTTGGTTGGTTTGCTTTTGTCTGCATGTGATTAAACGCGTTTGGCAGAGGAACTGTTAACTGGGCCAAGAAAGAGGCGAAGCAAATCATTCACGAGCATTATCTGCCTCAGTGCCGCCGTCCACAAGGAAGAAAAAAACGACAATTAACAATGCAAAGTGAACAGAAATCGGGAGAAAGGGGGGAACAAACAAACAGCGTCACATGCCAAAAAAAAAAAAAGGAGGAACCAGTTTTTCCTTCCTTTGTTTGCTTCTCTGTTTGAGTACTGCTCATCAACTTGAACAAAACTATTCCCCTTCTCATAACTGCTCAGCTGGGTTGGAAAAGAAAAATGGGTGAGACGTTGTGTGTGTGTGTGTGTCTTTCTCTCTGTTAAGAACGTTTCTTTAATGATTATACCTTAACGAACAGCGACGAGAGTGAGGCCTCCTTGTGGAGGCTGTAAATGGCCTGTGCGAGAAGCGGCGCAGTCGTCAGCACCGTCAGCTTGGGGCACTTTGGTGACGTCTGGTGTTGCGCGATCGAGTCGGAGACAACGAGCTCCTCCAGCGCCTCGCACGCGTTGATGCGGTCGCAGGCCGGGTCCGTCAGAATGCCGTGGCTGGCACACGCAATGACGCGCACCGCGCCCATCTCCTTCAACAAGTCGCACGCCTTGCAGAGCGTGCCCGCCGTGTCCACCATGTCGTCCACAATCACGCACGTGTAGCCCTGCACGTTGCCCACCGTCTGCATGGAGTCGACCTTGCCTGCCTCCTTGCGACGCTTCAGGATGGTGACAATGTGGCTGGCGCCGATGCGATCAGCCAGCACGTTCGCCCGCTCCACACCACCCGCGTCGGGCGACACAACGACCGTCTGGTTCTTGTCGAACCACGACTGACGCATCAGGTAGGTCGCGAACTCGGGAAACATGAGCAGGTTGTCAACGGGGATGTTGCGGAAGAAGCCCTGGATTTGGCCGCAGTGAAGGTCCATGGTCACGACGCGATCGACGCCCATGCTCTGCAGGAGCTGCGCCACCGCGGAGGCCGAGATGGGCACGCGCGGCTCGCTCTTGCGATCCTGGCGACTGTAGGCAAAGTACGGGACGATGGCGGTGATGCGACGCGCCGACGACAGCTTCAGCGTGTGCACGAGCAGGAGCAGCTCCATCATGGCCGTGTTGATGTCGGTGCCAGCGCAGGCCGCAGTGGGCTGAATGATGAAGCAGTCGTCACCGCGGACGTTGTCGACGACCTTGATGTTGAGCTCGCCGTTGGCGAAGCGCTTGATGTCGGTGCGGCACATCTCGATGTTGAGGCACTTGGCGACCTTCTCGGTGAGCTCTGCGTTCGCGGTACCGGAGATGAGGCGAATGCGGTAGCGCGTCTCCACCTCGGGGCGATTGTGCTCGCGGTAGAAGAAGGTCTCGCCAGGGGCGACCTGCTGCACCTTGGGGTGATTAGGAGACTCGGACATTGTAATGCGTCTTTTGTGTGATATATGCTATTTCGTTTTGATGAGTGCTTGTGCTAGTGCTACGACAACTCGGCTTTCTGAGTTCCGACGAGAACCGCAGTCAAGCGAGCGAGTGAGGCAAGTTGGTGAGGTGTTCACTTGCAGATCCCGATGTGATCGTGCCGCTGCGCGAAGGTGTACAATCAGCATGCACACATACGCGCACATATACGGATCAAGACGATTAGGGAGGAGGAAAGAAGCAACGGAGAATGGGGTAACGGAGAGAGACGAGGTGCTCGCGAACACCGGAGTCGTAGCACACGACTGCCCAGGAGAATACACAGAGTCGATCCAATCACCACTGTATTCGCGTCCTGCGGGACTGAGTGTCGTCACAGCGCATGCAAGAAATTGATGATCACGTGTGTGTTGTTGTTCTTGTTTCGTTGGTACAGCAACACAGTAAATGCGGCAAAAGGGAAAACCCCAACACTACCGGGAGGAAAAAAAGGAAAAGGCAAGTGAGAAAGAAAGGGAGACATGGCATGCGTGTGATCTAAGTGTTGCAGCCGTGAATCCCTCTCTTGTTTAGCAATCTAATAGAGAAATCGCAGGCGTGCGTCCAGCTGCCGACTTTGGCCTGGCTGCGGCACCTCCCGCATGTACGTCGCGGCGTTCAGCCCCATTTTGGGAACGTCGAGTGGATCGAAGCGCGGACTGTCACGCGCTGCGTGAACACGGCGCACGAGTTGACGGCACGCGCACGTCGGACCACACCCGCACGAGCGGCGGGCGCGACCGTCACGACGCTGCGGAGACCCAGACGTGGCGACGGCTTTGTCGGTGTCGCGAGACGTGCGGGACCGACGGGGTGCGTCACTGCTGTTCTGCGGAGCCGAGTGTGTGACAGCGCAGTACGGCGGCAGCACACACACGCGGCAGTGATGCGGGTGCTGGGAATGCGGGCAAAGCTCATTCGTTGATGTTGATCCCAGAGGAGGGATGGGTTGGCGAGTGGCGTGCTTGGATCGCTCTGCGTAGCAGTACCTGCAGCAGCAGCGTTCATTGTGATGCTGAGCGTAAAACGCACAGAAGGTGCAGGAGCTGGTCATGAGCACGAAGATAGTCAGTGGCAGAGAAAGAAGACCGTGGACAGAGTCTACTGCAAACAGTAAAGAAAGGTGAGATGTGAAAAAATCACAGCTACAGCAAAATGACGAATCGGAGAACGAGAGGGGGAGAGAGAGGGAGCCAATGTGAATGAAGTTTCCACAACAGCTGAACCGCAAGATGAAAGTACAGTCACCACCACCGAAGTTGGCGTTGTCGCAGACGAGGCTCTGAGCAACAATAGAGGAGGGATGATTGTGCTGTCTGCATTCCTGGCCACTTTTTTTTTATGGTGATTGACGCGCGTGCGTCGAGTCCTGGCTTCGAGATTGCGATATGGACATCCCTAGTGGCGTTGACACCGTTCTTGGTGCGTTCATCTCTCTAGTTGTGCATGTTTGAACGCTTCGCTGGTGTTGTCGTTGTTTTTGAGTGAAAGTCTGACAAGACAGACAGGTTACAATGCCTCGCGTCACACCACATCACCAACAACACCTTTGTGCCACAAAAACAATAATATTATTCCTCATCCATTCACCAGCTGAGCAAACCAAACACGCGCGCTCACACACACATCCTGCGTGTTTCTGTCTCACTCGCCATCACACACAACACACACGAGGTCGTGCCGTTGCAGCGCTTACTTGCGCTTGCGACTGGCTTTGGTGGCGGGCGCCGAGGACGTGCTCGCTCCTTGTGTGTTCAGCAGGTTCTCCGAGTCCTTCTCAGACTGGTTCCACATGTTTTGAAGCCACTCGGGCATGACGCCGCTCTCCTTCCACGGCCGCTGCAGCGGCCCCTCTGCAGGCTTGCCAAGCACGTAGATCTGGAACAGCTCCGAGTCGTAGATGGCCTTGGGGTTGTTGAAGCACTGGAGAAGCAAGGGAAACACCAAACCAAAGCGGGTCGCGACGAACAGACTGATACCCGCCGGCATGCCAATCTTCGTGAAGAAGATGTCGCGCAGCTTCACGGCATCGTACTCCCAGATCGCTTGGATCGACTTTTCCTTGGTGTACTGATCTGTCACCTCGATCTTGGTGGCCTCACCGCGCTTCCAAATGAGCACGAACAGGTAACCGAGACTGAGCACAGCGAGCACGTGCACGCCAAGGAAGAGCGAGACGATGATCTTCTGCACGGTCGGGTCCGTGCTGTCGATACTCCAGCTCAGAACCAGAATGGTGAAGGGGATGAGAATGTTCATGGTGCTACTGACTCAATGCCCCGTGGGGGTAAAAGAGGAGGGGACGTGTTGGCGAAGAAAGGTGGGAGACAAGGGCAGTAGAGTGGATATGTGCATCTGTGGTCAAGGCTCGGAAGAGGTGTGAGAGTGACGCACACAGGGCAGGCTCTGTCTCTCTCTCTCTTGTTCACTGAGGCCATAGTCGCTACATCGGCCTTTGAAGAAGCGTCGGCACGAGGAAGGTTTCATGAAGCGCGAAACGAGAGGGGGGGGGGCCTGTGCGTAATGCACGAAAAGTGGATTGAAGGGCATTCGCCTTTTTTTCGACCTTCCACAGTGAAGCCGTCGTCACAAACATCGGCGTCGTGCGATCACAAGAAGGCGTCGTCCATAGGTGCAGAACAAAGTGTGCTTGTGTTCTGCAGTAGTGAATATATGTGTGTGTCTGAGTTGGTGTTGACTTTACGCGGATCAAGATGGATTAGACGCTCTTAGGAAGAGTAAACAAATCGTTCAGTTAAATGGCAAATCAGAGAAAAACTGGCAAATGAGGGGAAAGAAAGACGGGCAAAGCACAGTGAAGGTGTGGTGAGGAATCTTTCACGCCAGACTTCCACTGTAGGACTTCCTCAGAGAGGTGTTGTCCTTGCCTGCCCGCCCCACGCCCCTCACTCTAAAAGAAAATGCGAGCACTATCTGGGTTTGCTTGTGTGTGTTTGGAACAATGCTTTTGTTGATGTTCATGCTGTGTGTTTGTTTGGTTGTTTGTTTTTGATTGGGTAACCAATGGAGGCTTGACGCGCACACGTGTGCATCGTGTGTGCTTCTTCGTCGTTCGGTAGTGTCTCGCAAAAAAAGAGGAAGAAGAGCATGTCGTCGCCGCGTGAGTAGTGAAGTGTGATGGTTACTTCATGAGGGAGCGCCAGTTCATCGGGCGAAACAGGTGAAGGCCTTCGTAATCCGTGGTGACCACCATACCAGGAATCTGAGCGTGCCAGTGCGCCTCCTTGGGGTGTTTGAGGCCCTGGTGCTGGAACATGAGCTGATCGGGGATGCCCGTGAGATCAGAGCGGCCAAACAGCTCGCCAATGACCTCCTGCTCCTCGCTCGGGTCGCGCTCGAGACTGAGATCCCACAGGGTGCACTGCCCATCATCGCCGGTCACGGACAGCACACTCTCGTTGTGCAGAGAAAACTCGACAGAGGTGATGCTCTTGGTGTGCCACGGCATGCGCTGGATCGGCTCCTTGGTGGACAGCTTGCGCAGATCCCAGACGGCAACCGCTCCGCTCTCGGCGCCCGTGACGAGGAGGTGGGATGCCTGGCGCGCGCGGTTCCAGCTCGCCACGTTGATGTCCGTTGGGTCGGCCTGCCACTGCACCTTGGGCTGCCGCATATCACGAGTGTCCCAGACCTGGACGGTGCCACCAGCACGCGTGCTAATGAGCACCTCCGCCTGCGTCGGGCTCCACTGGATCTCCTCGATCGACTCGCCCCCCTCGGTGTTGCTGCTGCTGGCCTTCCAGCGGCCATCGTCAGACGGCTGCCAGACGAAAAGCGAGCCATTGCAATCGCCAGACGCGAAGACGTGCGGTGTGACGGTGCTCCAGTCCAAGCCATACCCTTCCGTCTTGTGCGACGACGACGGCGTGCAGAACTTGAGGTGCTGCAGCTTGCTGGGTTTGCCGTCCTTCCACTTGGCCGCCTGCTCCTTTGACCAGTTCGAGAAGTCAGCCAGCGCGTGTGCGTCGCCCTCAATGTCCAGCACCTGCACGTGGCCAGCGTCTGACCAGACGGCGACCAGCTGGCTGCCGCTGGTGGGGTTGTTGTGGGGCGAGCACCGCACGCGGTTCGCTGTGCCAAAGTGCGCAATGGAGCGGTGGTGCACGATGGGCTCACCCTCGTTCACCTCCTCCTCCGCCTCTTCATCGGCGTCGTCCTCGCTGCCACCCTCGTCACCGATGTAGCTGTCCTCGCTGTCGTCATCGCTGAGGGCGTCGTGCTTCGTGCGGCAGATGTTGGAGATGCGCAGAACGATCAGATGGTTCTCGGATGACTTCTCCGCCTGTGACCCGCACACCAGCATCGTCGTCAGCGGATACGTTGTGCGGTTGGCACCCTCAGCGTCTTTGACGACGTCGAACGACAAGCACGGGTACTCGGTGCGGAGCTGGAAAAACGAGTCGTACGCCTTGTTGGAGTACTCAAGCTGCGCATCCCCCTCGAGCGTCTGTTGGTCATTGCGCCACACCATGACCTCTTCCTGGCCCTCATCATCCTCCTCCGCCCCACCCGCGACGTCAGAGGCAAACGTGACGGACTTGAGACCAGACGCCAACGCGGCCGCGGCACCCTCGTTGCGCAGCTCGGCGTACTCGACGTCCTCGTCGTCTTCAATGATGCTCTCATCATCGTCCTCGTTCACTTCGAGGCCCTCCATGTCGTCGTCCTCCCAGTCCGAGCTAGAGCCGTCGTCCTTGGACTCGGCGGCGCGGAGTGCCGCCTCGCGCTCCTCGCGCTCCATTTCCTCGTTGTCCTTGAGGCGCCGCCTCGTGGGGGCCTGCCCGTCCTCGTCCTCGCGTGCGCTGCGCTTGTTGCTGCTTCGCTTCATAGCCTAAAAGAGTTGGGGGAGTCGAAAGATGAGAGAAAAAGCGGGTTGTCTTTCACTTCTTTCTATGCAAGTGCGTTCATGAATCGCGTCGAGCGAAACAAAGAAAAAAAGCAAGGCAAGAGGGGTGTGAGAAGAGCCAGGATGTGTAGTAGTGTTGTATGGGGGGGAGGATACGTAGGGCTGTGAGGAGTGGTATTTGCAAACGCGGATGGTGGTCACCAAAGCCACCTGAGCATACCATAGAAAAGAAGAGCACACAACGCGGTTGGCTGGTTGGTGTCTTGCGCCGCATTGGATATATCCATGTACGCGGAGGCAGAGAGGGCGGGGCGGTAAAGTCACCAGCGATATTGTGCGCGCAGCCTAAGCAAGCGTGCGCACACGATTCCGCATGCAGGTGTGACCGCAGTTGCTTGTAAACTTTAGCACGACTGGTTGCGGAAGCACCCACGTATTCAGTTGAGGAGAAGAAAAAAAAAAGGAAACGTATAGGAAGGGGAAAAAGGGAAAGATGACTGTCTCACAGGCGCCTCTACCATGTTCGGCGCGGTCAGCGATGCAGGGTCAGATATCACTCACACTTGTGTGTTCGTATTAGGTGTCGTCGCTGACTGTCTGTGGCACAAAGGGGGGAAAAGGTGGGGGAGGGGAAGGGAGGAGGAGGAACGGCAGTGAGTTGCCGAAAACGACAAGACAGCAAACGTAAAAGCAAAGGGGAAAATAAGGGGGGAAATGGAAGACAATCCTGCAGATTGTGAAATTGGTGAAGCAAGGTGCTCAAAAAGATGAGGACAAGGGATTGAGAGTTCTTTGTAGAGTGAGTGAAGGCAAGTGCGAGTTGACGAAGACGCGCATTTACGCAGCAGCTCAAAGTGATTGGAGGTTCCTGAGGCGCGCGGCGATATCATCTTCATTGACATCCTGGCTCATCGCAGGGTTTCCGACCTTGCCCAAGGGAGCGTTGTTCATCTGCGCACTAATGTCAATGTTGTTCTCCGCCGCCACCTGCTCCAGCAACGTATCCACCTGACCAATGGGAACTGTGCTAGCGTTGGTGCTCTCGAAGGCGGCATCCATTGTACCCACATTCACCTCCAGGGTGCCAGTCTGCTTCTCGAACTCGTCCATAACCTTGGCGATCTTGAGAGGGTCCATCGAGGAAAGGATCTTGTCCATGCCCTTGACTGTGCTCTGCATCGCCTTGGTGACCTGCTTCATCTGCATGGCAGTCTGCACACGTGACGCAGCGGCGTCGATTCGTGACGACAAACGAAGGTAGTTCAAGCTTTCGTTGCGCTTACGAATGGCGTTCTCCGCGTAGATGCGGGCCGCTTCAGGATTGCCCTTCTCGAGGGCCTTGCGGACGTTGAGCTTTTCCTTCTCACTAGCCTTCTCCGCTGCGGCGGAACTCTTGTTCATCTGCTTGGCCGCAAACTTCATGTTGAAGAGGACGTCGTAAATCTTGTCGTCGCTGCCCATTGTGTGTGTGATTCCTGTGGTTGTTTTTTGTGGGTACTTGGTTGGTTTGTTCTTTGAAGCAACTAGTTACTGTGATTGGTGACTAGCAAAAATGGGAAGGGGCGTGAATGGGAGGGGGGTGCGAGAGCAGGTGAAAGGAAGAACGGAGAATGTCACAAATACAGTGGGATGCTGTCTCTTTAGGTGTTTCACTAGAAATGCTGACACATCAGGAAAATAGACAAGAGAGGGGCAGAAGAAAGAGAGGAGCACAAGATGGGTGGTAAACAGGTCGGGGACAGACGTCATGATCTGTTTGGACTGTCCAACAGGAGAAGGGGGCAAAAGAGAATGAAAAGATGTACTTCAGCAGCGAGTGAGTCTGTACAGTGGCTGCCGACAACGGGGGAAAAGGCACATTCTCGGTCGCGCTCTGGGATAGGATGTTGTCACTGTTGGTATTCCTAGTGGGTCATCCATTTGCTTGTTTTTTGTTGTTGTTTGCTTGCAAAATCGCATTTCCTGTGACTCAAGTGAAAAGCAATAGGGGGAAACTGCCAACGTTTCGGTTTCTCCACTTGTGTTCGTCAAGTTCTATGAGGAGTGTGGAGGGGGGGGGGGGCATCTAGTTCATTTCCTTTGAAAGGTGTGCTTCGTGGAGCATGGCGTACAACAGCGGAACCGACGTGGGGGCGCCCGAGAGATTCAGTTCATTCATGAGTACACGTCGTGGGACCGGTGCATCAGGTACGCGAGCCTCCAGCTGGAACACCGACAAGGTGTGTTCGAGGCCGTTGAATGTGAGATATTCCTTGATGAGCTCGTTAATGACGAGGTTTTCTGGTGGCACTGCGGGGTGCGCCGTTTCGCTGTTGTTCGGGCCATTGGGGTCCAGTGTCGTGTCTGACAAACTCTGGAAGACAGCGGCGCGCAGCTCCGCCTTCACCTGCGTAATGGTGCCGTTGCCCTCCAGTGCCTCGCGCATCGCCGACTTGAGGGAGTCTTGGCTACTGCTACCTGTCATGGTCAGCGAATGGGAAAGGGAAGAAATCCGTATCAAGAGGGGAAAAGAAGAAGAGTATTCAAGCGAACGGAAAGTTCGTGAACGCGCTTGACGCCTGGTGCGAGGCTCTATAGATGTGCTCAGATGTCAAGCGCGTCAGCGTTTTGACCTGTCACACGATCTAATCACACACAAAGGGAGAGTAAATGAAAGCACGCGCGAGAGAGAGAGAGAAAGAAAGAGTACAGTGCTTGGTGAAAAGGGTGATGTGCACCGCGGTGCAAAGGAAGCCGTGTGATCAGCGGTGGGTTGTGCTATCCTCGGGAATGAGGTACAGAAGTGAGGACAAGCTGAAGCTCTCCACAGGTGGGTGGGAAGAACGGGAGGCGCAAAATGAGCGCTTCCCTGTCGCCCATCTGAGCACACTTCTGTTAAACGCCAGAAAGTCTCCTTTGATTATGTTATTGTTGTCGCTTTGTTTGTTTGTCTGTTTGTTTGTTTGTTTGTTTTTAGACAGCACATACGCACACACACCTTGTCAGTTGTTGCTATCAGCTGTTGTTTTTCAGCGCGTTCTGTTTCTTTCATCATGCTGATAGGCAGGGGATAAGAGGAGAGGTGGGGGAGGGGAGCGAAGAAAAAATATACTGAGCCAGGGTGCAGAGTCACGTGGTGCTCGTCTGTCAGCGGCCCTTGGAAACTATCCTGATGACGGCTACCGCAACGGCGGCAATGAAAGCGCACCCAATCGCCACCCTACACGCAACGGCGCGGCCATCACTGGGTGGTGACGACGGTGCTGCGTCCGCTCGGACGTCCCCAGTGGCTCCCGCATTCTGTGGAGAGCTCGCATCCCTTTCTCGCCGTGTCGGTTCCGCAGGCGCCGGTGAGGCAGTCGTGGGCAACGCGGCCGCCTCCTGTGTGCTCGTTGACTGGGCCTTTTTCCTCTCTGAAAGCAAGTGGAACTCGAGTGGGACAACCACGTACACCGTTGCCTCGCTCTGACACCGCTTCACGAGACACTTATCTTTTTTCAGGGCGACAATGGTGTCGTGGTCGTCGAGTCTGGCCTTGTCGACCACTGCCAACGTCTGCTCACTCTTCTCGTAGCGCATGCGATACACATCAGGGAGGCCAGGGGCGGCGACGAGAACCTCACTCGCGGAAAGCGCACAGGGGACCAAGGCATGTACCAGCGGTGAAGAGGACTCGCACGTCTTGGGGCGGCGAGTGTCTGGACTAAAAATGGACACCATCGGTCGCAGCAGCTTGAATCCCTGCCCTGTCCCGTACGCCGCGTGAAACGTCGCGTCGTCGTTCATCACGAAGCTGAATGACCCAGAGCTGCACGTGTTGTGCACTGCGCGCGTCTTGCCCTTCTTGGCGCGGCGGTTTGGGAGTGCCTCTTTGGCGACTGCCTTGTTCTTTTGGAGATCCCAGATGGTGACCTGTTGCGCCTCACGATTCACAATGCCGAGGCCGTGCGCAACACGGAACGGATAAGCGCCAGCGTCCTGCACAGAGAGTTTGAGGCGGTTTGCTTTGAGCTCGAACACGGAAGTGACGCCCTCTGGGTTGCCGGAAATCACGTAATGGCTCCCGATCCACAGTACACATGTTGCCACGCCTGTCTCCACTTCATCAATCAAGTCCGCAATCTCGCCATTCACAACTTTGAAGAGCCGAATCATGCTTTTCTCTGCATCCGTTGTGAAGTGTTGCCCAGTGTGTGCGTCCCCCGGGCAGAGAAGTGCCACGACGCTCGTGTCGAAATTCCAGTCGCACGCCAGAACGTCCCCGGCGTAAATGAGTTCAAACTCACTGCTTCCCGCCTGTCTCTCTGCATAGAGGCGGTGATCATCAGAGACATAATAAAAAGGTCGCTCCTTCGCGCTCATTATTTCGCGGTATGACTTTGCTTTCGTTTTCACTCGTTTGATTGTTTGTTTAAAGAAGCCAGTTGAGCGGTGGTGAGAACGGACACTTGTATAGTTGCGAGCTCCCAAACCTTTGAGACGAGAAGCAAAAAAGGAAAAAGAAAAGTGTAACATGGCCGACGGTGAGGATGAGGAGAAGCGGGGGAGGGACATGGGGGAAGGAAGGCACGTGAGTCGAGTGCACGACAAGATGGTGGCACGTCATCATCACAATTTTACAGGCGATAGCGAACAAGAAAGGGGCGGAGGAGAAAGTACAAGCAACAGCAACAGCAACAGCTCCTGCTACGTTCTCCCCCCTCTTTCATTTGCCTGTGACCGAGCAAAGGTTAGACATGACAATTTTTCCAGCGGCACTATCTGTCACTCATACATTTCAGGCGCGTGGGCCTGCCACGACTTGTGCGTGATGTGCTGGAGAGGGAAAAGGAATTGTTCGGGAGGTCATGCTTCAGTTTCTGTGTTTTTTTTTGTTGTTATTGTTGACGTTGTTGTCGTTGGCGGTTTCAACTCGGCCTGGAAACAAATCATGGGGGAAAAGTAGGAACAAGGCCGAGATCCGTACACAGATACGTGCACGTATTCGTGCAAAAAATGTTGTTGTGATTGCGCGTGTGTGTCCTCCCATCGTCCTGATTCTCCAGTGTATGGGTGATGTTGGATGTCGGCTGTCCCGCCTGGCTCTTCGTCTGGTTATCTTTTCTTGCTGATCGATTGTTTTCACCAAAGCGCGTGTGTGTGCCAAGTCTTTGTGTGTCTGTGTGTGGTTTGGTTACTGTTGAAATTAAAATACACGCCAAAGACACTTGTTTTTCTCATTAGTCTCGTTATGGGCTTTTTGTTTTTCCGTCTTATTTAAATGGTATCGATCAAGCAATGCGAGAGGAGCAAAATGTGTGTGTGTCAAGAAACAAAACAAAAAAAACGAAAAAAGACTGATTGTGTGTTACTCGTCAGATGGATTCATTCTTTATTATGACTTTGACCTGCTGTCTTATCTTTGATCGAGTGTCCGCGATGGCTTGGGAGCCACTCGATTTAATCTGCTTAATTTTGTGCTCGCACGTCGCAGCACGCATGCCATCATTCAACTGTTGTTAACGCAGCGGCCATTAACGGTGATTGCGGGTACCATTGGTCTTCACCTTGCCCGTGAACAAGTGCTTCGGGCGCAGGTTGGGAACGTGGTGATCGCCCTCACCCTTCCTGGCCTGCTGGGCGAGAGGACGAACCTTGACCTTGCTGAGCTTGACGGCCTTGAGCTTCTGCTCCACATCCCTGTATCCCTCGCCGCGGGCGACGCTAAGGCTCCGGTCGCGGCTCATGGAGCGGCCACTGATGCTGCGAGTCGCCGACGTCGACACGTGCGAGCCAGACCGGTCGCGCAGCATCGCCTCCTGAGCGACAGACATAGAACGTCCACGCTTGCGCCCTGCAGTTGGCTCGGTTTCGGCACTAGAGCGGGAGCGTGCATCCAGGCTACCCGTGCGGCTGTTGAAACGCTTGATGGCCTCGGCCTGTTGGTGTGTGCGGCGGATGGCGGGGTCCTTCATCGCACGCTCCATCTTCAGCACCTTCACCTTGCTCTTGATGAAGCTAACAGCCTTGAGCGTGTCCTCGTCCAGCTCGTACGCCGGTCGGGTCTTGGAGTGGTCCAGCTCCACCTGAGCGAGACGCGCCTCCTCCTCAGCCTCCAGCTCGATGAGCCGCTGGTGGATTTCAGGGTCGATGTTGTCATAGATGTTGTGGCCATCCATAATATCTGGAATGATGTCATCAGCCCACTCAGGGTTGTCCAAATCCCACGTCTTGCGCTCATTCGCTTGGTACTGCCCTGGGCCACCGTTCTCCCACTCGTAATCACGCTCAGTTTTGCGGCGGAGGCGCGGTGGCTCGCCGGTGAGCTGCTGCTCAAGCACGCTCTCGGGAACATATGCGCTTCGGTCGACATCGTCGCGCGACTGGGGAACGGCGCAGTAGAGGCGGTTTTGAATGGCCTGGAAGCGACCGGAGCCCTCCTTTTGCTCGGAGCGATGAGCCAGGAGCACCTCGCATGCCATCGTCTTGAGATCACCCACGCCCACATCGGTCAGCGTGCTGGTCGTGATCCACTTGGCGCCGGCTTCCTCGATGGCGGACATGACGAGCTGCTGCTCCTTTGCGGAAATGTCATCGATGGTGCAGACGTCGCACTTGTTGAACACGACAACGACTGGCTTTCCGGTGAACAGCGGGCCGATGGATTTGAACAGGGACACCTGCTGAGGGATGGAGTAGCCACACTGGCCGCTCAGGTCCATGAAGAACAAAATGCACGCACGGAGATGTGCAAGGGCAGTGATGGCCTGCATTTCAATCACGTTGCGCTCCTCGAGGGAGTGGTCGAGAATACCGGGGGTATCGATCACTTGCCACGTCGTGTAATTGAAGTCGGTGTGACCGACGAACAGAGACTTGGTGGTGAACGC
The DNA here is from genome assembly GCA_030849635.1 of Wallacemonas sp. MBr04. NCBI lineage: Eukaryota > Euglenozoa > Kinetoplastea > Trypanosomatida > Trypanosomatidae > Wallacemonas > Wallacemonas sp. MBr04. The sequence continues at coordinate 133,470 of JASANR010001559.1, forward strand.
GTACGGCTGGACCTCGACATCGGCGCGCGTGACCTTGTTCATGAAGCTCGACTTGCCCACATTCGGGAAGCCAGTCACTAGCAGAGTACGCGCGTTGGGGTCGATGGAGGGCAGACGGGCCATATGCTGGCGCACTTTTTCGAGATACGCCAAGGCACTGTTGAGCTTCTTGCAGGCAGTGGCCATGCGACCAAGAGCTGCGCGCTTCAGTTGCTTGCAGCGGTAGAGCGAATCGCCGTACTTGAGGAGACGGACGTAATCCCTACCGATGTTGTCCACCATGTGGCGCACAGCACCAACCTGACCCAACGCCACCTTGTAGTGATCACGATCGTAGAGAACGTGCATCAAATCACCGTAGAACGGGTGGATGTCATCCATGCGCGGGAACTCCTGCAGAATGTATGTCAGCTTTTCATTGATCGTCTTCTGGGTGTACTTGACCTTGCGCATGTAGAACTGGCGAATACGGGAGATGTGGTAGCCCTTGTGGACAACCGTCGGCGTTTTGCGCTGCGTTTTGGACAACACAATGTCCATGAAGTCCTTGTACGGTGGGACCACCGTAATGGTCTTGAAGTTATAAATCGACGACATCTCGACTTCAACGACAGTAAATGATGCAGAACTTTGTCAGTCCAAAATATTCATAAATGCAGAGGAAAGCGGTACAAAAAAAACAGGCATGTGATTTTTTTGTTTTGTTTTTGAAAAGAGTACAGAAAAGGGAAGTGCAGGTAGGTGAGCGAGGAATCAAGAGAGGTGAGAGTGAGTTGAGTGCGAGAAGTGCAGGACTGGCAAAATAAATAAACATATATCAAGTCACAAAGTCATTTTACGCCAAGTGTACGTTCATGGCTCCCTGGAGATGCTCGATTGAGGGGTGTTACACATCCTCACGGCTACTTTCGCGAGGCGCGCTCCCGTTTTTGACACGAGCTAGGCAAAGGTTGTGTGAATTGTGCCGTGTCATTTGTGAGACTGTGGATTTTGATCGTCGATGGTTTTTGCTTTCATTCATCGTGTCGATTACGGTGGGGTCATCCTCCAAAATTAATTTATGCCTGTCAAGTGTGTTCCAGCGTTCACCAGAGTGCATCAGCAATGAATGTCGTAGATCCCGGCAGCGTGCGCCACTGTTTGCTCGTGGACGGAGGTGCGACAAGTGAGGAAACCCTCCACAAAACAAGAAACATGAATGAAACAGAGTGAACAGTAACAACAACGAAAAAAAAAAAAAGAGAGATCAAACAACGGGCACCACAAATTTCTTTTTTTGTCACGCTTTTCTCCCTCAGACACAGGAAGGGAACGATTGTCCTCAACGTGCGACACTTCATCCTGTTCACATACTCAGTTGCCGCATACTGAAACACGAAATCCACCTTCGCCGTCCAACTCCAACAATGTGTTGTGCATCGACTTCAGAGACTCGCGGTGCGAGATGGTGATGAGAGTAATCCCCGCTTTCTGGAGCTCTGCGTACAGCCGAGGCTCATCATCCTGAGAGACTGCGCTTGTGCATTCATCCATGACGGCGAACATCGGACGCTGGAGCAGCAACCGCACCAACGCAAGGCGCTGCCGCTCACCACCAGAAAGGACCTCTTGCCAATTTTGCTCGTTGTCAAGGCCACCTTCGCGACTGATCAGTTGGAGAAGTCCAAGCGATGACGCACAGCGATAAATTTCCTCGTCGGTCACGCCCGCCTCGGCGGCGGTATCGGCAGTGAGTGGATAAATGAGCTGCTCACGCAGATTACCAGGTGGCAGATAGACACGCTGAGGGAGAAACTTCACGATGTCGCTCGCGGGCATTTCCAACGACCCACGTTTGATTGGCCATAATTTTGTCATCGCACGGACAATAGCGGATTTGCCCGACCCGTTGCTTCCCATGATGAGAACGTGGTTATCACGTTCCACGCGAAGGTTGAAGTTGGAGATCAACTCCTCACCGGTAGGGGTCGTGATCGTGACGTCCGTAAAAACGATTTCTTCAGATCCGGGCTTCTCGTAGTAGTTGGCGGTTGAGATTTTGCCTGTGGTTGCCGTGATCCGTTGCAGTGTCTCCATGAGCTCGCCAACACGGTGGGTGGAGCCGCAGATGGCGCCGATTTTCTTGCGCAGAAGCAACAGCTTGCCCACCGCATTCGACAGCGGAATGTACAGCTGGGTGCTCTCCAAATATTCCTCGATGAGCTCATCCTTGCTCAGGGTGTCGCGTAAATCTAGAGCCACAGCACCACATACGAGGTACCCGACGCACACGGCACCATGCTTGATCAGCAAGGCATCAATAATACCGCTGACGAGTTTGACGTTTTTAATCAGTCTCTCGTGCTTGACGATGGAGCGCAGCAATTTGTCTGCTTTTTGCTGTTCAATCTCCTCGCCGTTGTAAAAAGCGACCTCCTCGGCGTGTGCAACAAGCTGGCTGTGCTTTGTTCGTAGGTTGCCCTCTTTTTCTTGGCTTTTCGCGATGAGCGTCGCAAAATTCGGCAGGAGTGTGGATGTCAGCGTTGCCACAAGCGCATAGTAGCTAACAATAAAGCCTGGTGCCCCAGCGCCGCCCCGCTTTGCCAGAGCGCGTGACAGGGTGATGACATCAAGAAATGGCTTCAACACGGAGCGGAACAAATCCGTCACCTCCTTGCAGAACATATTCGCGTCCTGGGTGATTCGATGATCTGGATTGTCTAGGACAGTGGTGGTGGCAATGACGTACGCGTTGTTGCCCTTGAGGTATTCTCGCTGCAGTGCACTTTGCAAGTTTTCCCGCAGCATCTGCTGCACCATGAGTTTCGTGTACTGGATGCCGATCTGCAGGCCCGCGCCGGGGAGGGAGAGCAGACCAATATCGACCACGCCATACAAGAACGCTTTGACGTTGCCTTGCACGAGGTACTTGCCGTTGCGACCAACTGTGGAAGCCATGAGAAGCGTCAGTTTCGTGCGCAGCAACAGAAGCGCAGTGAAAAAGGCGATGCCAGCAGACTCTTTCGAAAAGACAGACGGCACACAAATCTTGATGAGAGACGCAAAGCGTCGCCAGAACTTCGCATCCATCTTAAGGTCGTCGTTTTTTCCTCGACGACGCTGGCGCGTGCCTTCGCGCAGCCTTTGAATCAGACGGAGAACAACCGCGAGCACCAGCGTGCGCATAGAGTACAGCCCCAGCGTGCTGCGCAGCGACATTTTGGATGCCGCCACCATTCTTCACTGTGAAAAATTCAAGTGATGGTTCCTACTGGTGAATGAACGAACAAGGGAGGGAGGGGGGTGGCGGATTGTGGTGTGGGGGTTGTGGGGAGGGGTGTGTGGGTGGGCTTGGGCTGGGTCTGGGGGAGCGCGGGGGGGGGGGGGGGGCCCCTGGGACAAGCCGCTTGAGCCCCACCACCAACAAGCCCCCGCGCCGGCGCGCCGGCAAACGGAGAAACAACGCCGAACCGAAAGGCAAGCGCGCCAAACACCCGCCGCACCGCGACAAACCAACCCAGGCTGTGTCCGACCTAACCCAGACTCACCACACAGACGTGTCGTCTTCTTTTCTTTCCACGTTCGGACGACGAGCAAGCAGTGACGCGCGCGCCACGTTTCCGCCGCGTGGTCAGCCCGCATGGAGCGCGGGCGTCTTGCCTTCGTCGGCACGGCGCCGCGCGCGGTGCGAGCCCGAGGATAGCCGCATTCGCTCGCCGCGCCGCCGAGGAAACGCCCCAGGGACGGGGAATGGTGTGCGATCGTTCGCCGCCTTTTTGCGGTTGGGTCGCGTGGTGGGGGCGGGCGTCGGGGATGCGGCGCCCCGGGCCACTGCGACGCCCCGCTTGCTCCCACCCGCCAACCCCAACCCCATCGACCCACCCACGCCCTCGTTTCTCACCATCTACAGCTCATGTCTACCCGCTTCGCTCTCCTGTTTGCCGGCGGTGCCATTGGCGCCGTCGTCTTCCTCAACCTCGTGCTCAAACCACAGGCGTTCCGAACAGCAATGATTGGCCTCGGCTCCGGCTTGGTGATCAGTGGCAGTCTGCTAGGACTCAACCACCTGCGGCACAACTCCATCAAGGCGAACTACGGCGAGATCACCCTCACTGGCCCATCGCAGAACTTCAAGGACATCAGTCCCGTGGTTTACCGGCACCTGTCACAGGACTACGAGGACCGTGGTGAGCTCGACCTTGGCGAGGAGCACATCACTGTGCAAGAGAACGTGTTCGCACAGATCGGTATCCTAGACTTTGGTGGGGTCCGCGAACTGTGGCGCAAGGCAGTCCTTCCTGAGGTGAGAGCCCACGCAAAAGCGGAAAAGCTGCAGGACTCGGCCTTGGCTGCCTCTGCTCTGGAGGGCAAGATCGTCTTCTGCGACATTGGCAGCGGCGTCGGCAACATCTGTCTCCAAGTGCTCGCCGAGACGAACTGCCACACAACCGTTGGAGTGGAGGTGATTCCCTCTCGCGTCCGCGCTGCGGAGACCGCCACGAAGAACGCGAAGCAGTACTTTCCGGACGTCTTCAAGGACAAGGAAGCTGTGTGGATAAAGGACGACCTGGTCAACACAGCGCCGCGGCTCGCCAGACTGGGCGTCAATGTCATCTTCTCCCACTCGTGGATGTTTGACGATGACTTGATGACAAAGTTCACCAGGCTTGTCACGGAAGTTCCAACGGTTGAGTGCGTCGTGACGTCACGCAAGTTGGACGAATCAGTGCTGGCGCAGAGCCGTCTGAAGCTGACATCTTGCGGTCATTTCTCCGCAGACTGGAACGACCAAGCGCCATTCTTCATTTATGGGGTGAAGTAATCACACAGTACACACATTTCTTTGTTTATTTTTGGTTATCAATCGCGAAAACTGCTAGTATCTCAAGCGCAAAACTCTTCTCCAGGTCCGCGTTTTCTCACAACAACTACTACTCACACACCCATACAAAGCAACCCAACTGAAGCAAACCCACGCACTGCCACCTTACTCCCCTCAGCTTGCACAAAATCCATGTGCAACTCTGTCGCACAGTGCCCCTGTTTCACGCCGGATTCCTGCGATAGGTCACAGACACACAAGCACACCCGTACTCGAAATGCACCTCTCGGTGACGTTTGGGAATCAAACGCAGGAGCACACGACCAAGAGCCACTGTGTGCGCGCTCCCCTTTCTCCGCCCCCCAGCTAGTCGCCACCTGACACAAGCACATCACCCCTCCTCTCCCAAGCTTCTCTCATTCTCTATCCCCTGGTTCTTGCCAGCTCTTTGTTCTCCTACTTCCCTTACCTGCAACAGCCTAACAGGAGAACACACACAGCCCGCATTTGTGCTGGCCCCTCTCTCATCCCCTCCGCATTAGCGTCCGACTGTGACAGTGTGCACACCATCAACGCAATGAGCAGCGATGACTCTGATGGGGACGACTCCAGCTTGTTCTATCACACTGGGAGCGAAGTGGACGTGCACGATGATGGTCTGTCCACGATTGGCCCAGATGATGCGGAGTTCGACGGCGAAACCACCGTCATGTCCAGCGAGTCACTTCCCATGTTCAAGGACTTGATGCGACGACTCATCAGTATCAACAAGAGTATCAAAAGCGCTATCAAGACGGTGGAGGAGTACCGAACCTCGCAAGAACCCGGAACTCATGGCCGGGAAGAGTTTGATGCAAATGGGCGAAAGCTCCTCGACCTCACGCACCTCTTCTCATTCTTGCTCAGTCGACTTCTTCGTGTCTTGGAGGACGAACACAGACAGTGCTCAGAGGTGTACGCGAACACACTGAACCTCGAAGATCGCGTGCCCTTTGAGTCCCTCACCCACGCGGTGCATCACAACACAGTGTTCTGTGACATGCTTGGCGAGCTCATCGACGTCGCGTTCGACAAGAAGCCTGCGGCAAACGAAGAGATGCCGCCAGAACGACGGGAGCTACTGCTCGCACACTACCGCCAGCTTAGCAAGACACAGGCAACGGCGACCTATTTCGGTGTTCTCATTGTGGAGGGCACACGAGAGAGCTTTCTTGATCCTGTGGAAATGACGGACCTCTGCACAGTCGTCGTGAACGACACAAGCCGAAGGAAACGGCTGATCCCGCTCTCGCTGATGTTTAGCATGCTCGACCAGGACGATCAGGCAGTTGCAGACGCACTGGCTGCGAATGTGCCACGCGTTCTGATGCAGCGGCTCAGACACTTGACGCACAAACTGTTCGGCTCCAAGGAGCTGGATCATCGGCGCCAAGCGAGTCGCCGTGGTTCACCAAGCAGGTCGCCACACCGTTCGTCTCGCCGCTCCTCACCTGCTCCTACCGGCACTCACACTGAACAGGTCTCCTTTCGCACACCAACTCGGTCCCCAGCCGCGCTGACAGATGACAGACCGCCACGGTCTGGCGGATCGTCGTTCCCAGCGACACAAGCGCTGCCCACTAGCACCGCAGCCAGGGACGAGGAGTCTGCCCTCGCGCTGGCACACGTTGACTCCTCAGCGGCCCCGCGGCCGTTAGTAGCAGAAGGCCTGGCACCCCCTCCAAAGCTGCGCCGCCTTGAAGGCCCCAGGCTAGCCTCTCTGGAAGAGCAAGCAGGCCATCTCAGACTGGGAGATCGTGTGGGACGTGGTCCTGGCTGGGAGCGTGATGGACAGGGCGCGCAGTGCGACTCAGGTGTCGTCGTTGGCTTTACCCAAAATGGACAGGTTGTGGTGTGCTGGGTTCCAAGTGCAGATGCTGCGGCCGCGAAGAATGAGGAGGAACACTACTTCTACTACAACTACCAGTCCGCACCATTTGAGGTGGTACCCTGGGATGCGTACCTTGACAGAATGACGCGAACAGTGGACTCTGAGGAGCTCAAGCAGGTTGAATTCATGCAGATCTGCGCCGTCGCCGGCTTCCTGTGCAAACAAAAGGATGCCATTCTGCCGACGCTGCAGTTTCAGACAATCGAGTGTGTCATGGAGGTGTTCGACTCTGTGGACTTGGAGGGCACCCGCCTGGCTGCCGAAGCCGCCCTCAAGCAGAGTGAAGAGAGGATAGAGAGGCAGCTTGGCTCGGTTGCCTCGGATGACGTGGAACGCCTCCAACCCGTGCTGCTGAGTTGGGACGAGGAGCTGCGGCGCGTGCGAAAAGGTTACCACGACAGCCGTGAGCTGGTCGACCGGGTGGGGTGGGTTCTCAATGCTCTTCTCGCTCACAAAAAGATTGCGTTGCTGTTCTTGGAGATGGGTGGCCTGGACCGCGTGATGAAGCTGACCGCTGGCAACGCCGACACCGACACAGTCTACGGTGTTTGCGTGGTACTCACCCACCTGTCGAAGACGGCCATCTTTGAGGTCGTCCTGCGCAACCACCAACACCACTTCCTGCCCATGCTGCATTTTATCATGGAACAGTGGCAGTACAACACGAATTCAGATGTGCAAGCAAGTGCGGGCTCCTTTCTCTTCCACGCACTCAGCTTCCCGTGCGTGCTCACTGTCTTCGAGGAATCTGGTGGGCACGTCTTTGCCGTGGAGGCTCTTGAGAAGAACCTCAAGTCATCAGAGGAGGTCTTTGACGTCATCTCTGCTGGCTCCCAGTTGGCCATTCTCAAGTGCATCAACGTCTACCTCATTTGCCAACTGATGCTGTCCACCAAAGTTATCTTTCGAAAGCACCGCACCTTGTCCGCTCTGGTGACTCGGGCTTCCGCCAACAACGCCCTCCCGCACGATGCGGCGACCGTGGATGCCGTCTTGTACTACCTTTCATCGTCAAACCCATCTTTGCCGGATATCACAGCCGAGAACGTGCAGAGCCTCCTCACGCCTGAGAGGCTGTCGTCCATTCAGTGCTTGATGGACAAGGGGCTTCATAGCACGCTCTTGCGGTGCACCAACTTTTACTTCGTTCAAGGCCGCTGGGACATCCTCATCAGCACTCTTCAAGCTCTCTGTGTACTGACAGTCGTGCCGTACCTGCGCCCTCTCATCGCTGAGACACATGCTCACGACTCGGGCATCTCCCAGCTTCTGCTGATCATTGGTGACCTGGCAACGTCGTCGCGGAACAAGAACTCATCTCGCGAGCACCATCTGCTCCCGTGCGCCACCACCGCCTTGCAGATTCTCATCAACATCTTGATGCCTCCTGCCGACTCCGCTGACGAGGCGGCAGTCGCGACGTTCAACAGCACGTGCGGCGCATTTCGTGGCTGCGACGGCATTCGCACACTGCTAGATGTGCTGCAGCTTAAGAAAGACGCGCCACTGTCCGCAAAGCTCTACCACTTTCCTGTGATCGCGCGCGCTGTGCAGCTGATGGTCATTTTGCGGCGTTTCGGCGACACAGCATTGCTCTTCGAAGCCCTCAACGTGCATCGCTGCGCCGCTGATTTGCACGCGCAGTACGGAGATGTCCAGCGCGAGTACATTGCCATGATGGGGCCTCGCAAGCTGCACACGGAGCTCGATCCTGCTGGACGCTTCATGGAGAACGTCAAATCGCTGATGCCTGGCGCGTGCGGGGACGCGGCGTCGTCAGAGGTGGTGCGTGCCGTCGTCGCAGATGATCCGCTGGAGCTGGAACAGCGGCAGGCCGTCATCAGCCGCGCGGTGATTGACTACTCCAAGCCGTCTCTCCTGGAGCTCGTGGCACGTCACTTGGAGTCTGAGGGTCTCCCTCACGCGGCGCGTGTGCTCCGCGATGAGGCTGAGCTGGACAGCGGTGCCCCTGACCCTGTGTCATCCCCTGAGCCGAAGAACACAACCCACAGCTTGGACGAGGTCGTGCAGACGTACCTGAGACAGCAGCAGGAGCGGTGCCCGAACCCGATCGAGACGCTGCCGCAGTTTGACCTCACCCAAAAGCACATCTACTTGCCCCCACCCGTGCCGCTCGACGACTCGCGCAACGCATTTAACCTTCAATTGTACACAAAGACGAACGCACTCCACCGCTCCCTCCGTGAGGCGGTCAACGAGAACAGCTTTGTGCATAGGTACCTCTCTCATGTCTTTGATGTTGCCGGCAACGAGGGTCTGCGTGGCGAGTGCATCGCCTTCTGTGACGGCGGCGACGCTCTGATCATCGGAACAGCCGAGGGCGAGATTGGCATTTTCGATACGTTCCCTGATGACACGTACGACGAGCGTCTCATGGAGCATCATGTCGTGCTCGAGAATGAAGGCATCACATCCGTTCAGGTTTCTCGCGACAACACGCTTGTGGCGCTGGTGAGCGAGGGAAATGTAGCAAAGGTGATGCACCGTGGGTCGCTGCCCATTGTCCGCACTGAGATTCCCTGCAGTGATCTTCGCTTCTCACACGATTGCCGATGGGGACTCGCCACGGTAGACGACCAGCACACGTGTGCGCTGTGGGACTTGTCGACCAAGGTCGAGGTGCGCAGCTTCAGCGACACCGTGTGGTCTGGCGAGAACACCGACAACGTGGCGGTTTTCGACTACGCCTCACAGGTCATCTTGAACGATGCGGTGCTGTGGGACTTGCGCAGCAACGACAAACCTGTCTTTCGCTTCGACCGCATCACCGAGTCCTTCGCAAGCATTTTCCACCCCTCCAACAACTTGGTCATCCTCGATGAAAACGTGTGGGACCTGCGGACAATGCGAATTGTGCAGACCATCCCATCGTTCCAGAAGACCAGCAGCTTCCACGTCAACCCTCACGGCCGAATCATCTACAGCTTCCGCGAGTCTGGCGGCTTGCGAAACAACACCGTCCCGATCGTCTCCGCGGTGGACAGCTACTCGTTTGAAGTGATCTTCTCCGAGGAAACACGTCCTCCCTTCCGTTGCTTTGCACTTGATCCGTCTGATCGCTACTGTGCAGCGGTGCTGGATGAGGATGCAATGGACTCTTCCATTATCCGCTGCTTCTCCACGTCCGCTGGTCCCTTTCTTGGGCGCCCTAACTTTACCGTCACCGATATCCAGGAGGGTCAACTCGGCGAGGATGAGGACGAGATGGAGATGGACGACGATGACGAGGACGATGACGAGGGTGACTGGCTCAGCGGCGACAGCGGCAGTCTGGCTGACAGTTTTGACGAAGAGATGTACAACGATGGTGACGAGGAAACCAGCGACGAGGAGGTAAGCGATAGCGATGTCAGCGAGGAAGGGGACGAAGAGGACAGCATTGATGAAGACGATGATGAAGAGGACGATTTTGAAGAAACACAGGAGCCGTTCTCTGATGAGTCCGAGGCGTAGAGCGCTGCACTGAATCCTGTCAGTGTTGTGGAACAGAGCAAAGGGCTCTAGACGCACACACACACACACACACACAACCACACAACATTAACGGCTAACAAACGAACCTTTTAACATTCGTCGCTCTGTGAAGTGATAAACACAACAATTCCAAAAGACACACATACACACATAGACACACACACAAGGTCGGAAAGGGTCTCGACAGTGTCACGCCCACACGTACGGCGACACACTTCCCCCCCCCCCCCCCCACCCCGTCGGTGGTGCTGATTTGACCACTCCCTATTCTCTCTTACCGGCGAAGGGAAAGAGGGAGGCGATGAGCAAGACAGACGTGGGCAGCCAGCAACGCGCATTCCCATGGCTCCGTCTCATCTAGGGGACACACCTTTTTGCTTCGGTTTAGAACCAGGCACTGTGCGACACCTCAAACTTGCGTACACCGTGGCACTGACACCGTCCGGTCTCCGAAACAGTTGCACGAGTGACCATTGCAATACCACTCACTGCCTTCTCCTCGCCTATTCGTGCAACACAGCGCGTCTCTCGCATCGCAGATAATCCATTGTTCACGCTGAGGTCAGTTTTCTTTCCCCCTCTTTTCTCCACCCACAACTAGCGACTTTTTTTTCCTTTTTCCCCCTCCCCCAAAGCTAACCACACCGAATGTTCCGCAAGCTTCAGGTGGTCGAGTTCAACTCGGACTTCCGAAAGGCGACCAAGGTGACAGAGGCACCAATCCCCACATCTGTGCAGTCCGACAGGGTGCTCATTAAAGTCTTCTACGCTGGCGTCAACGCGACGGACTTGAATGCGATCAAAAACACCTATGGCCCCAAGCTGGTTCCACCCTACGACATCGGCCTCGAGGCACTCGGGAAGGTTGTCCTCGTTGGGGCTGATGTGAAGGACCTTGCCGTCGGCGACTACGTCACCTCCTACTGGCGCGGAGGCTACGCCGAGTACCAAGAGGTGCGCCCGGTGGCATGCGTGAAGATTCCCACACCTGCTCCCGAGTACCTGGCCCTGTCAGTGAGCGCCCTGACCGCTGCTGTGTCCATTGGCGAACGCGGCCACCCCCAAAAGGGCGAAGTTGCGTTGGTGACAGCTGCAGCGGGCGGGACGGGTGCTATGGCGGTGCAAATCCTGAAGCACCAGTACGGCTGCCGCGTCATTGGGACGTGCGGGTCGGCTGAGAAGGGCGAGTTCCTCAAGAGCCTTGGGTGCGACGAGGTCATCGACTACAAAAAGTCCAGTGAGAGCCTTGAGCAGGAGCTGCGCGCGGCGGCCCCCAACGGGCTTGACATTGTGTACGAGTGCGTCGGTGGTGCGCTGCGTGACATCGCACTGCGCCAGCTCGCAACCAACGGCCGGTGCATTCTTATCGGCGGCATCAGTGGATACAAGGACGGCTCCGCGTTCGCCACCGAGAACGGCGTGGATACAGAGCACCTGTTGCAGCAAGGTGACAATCTCAACAAGGGCACCTCCATCAGCGGCTTCCTTCTTCCCCACTTCCGCGAGTGCATCCCAAAATACGCGGAGGAGGTGCTCAAGCTCTTTAGTGAGGGCCAGTTGAAGGTGCGCTGTGATCTGTCCACGCCAGCTGGCATCGAACACGCTGCCGATGCCGTGGAACATCTCCACAGTGGAACCAGCTACGGAAAGGTGTTGCTCAAGATTGCTGACCCCGAGTAGACCTGCTCCCCACTTTGTGCTTCACTATTATTCGTCCAACACGGATTTTCTTTTTCTTTTCCTTTTGTGCCTTTTCTTTGTTATTATCGTTTGCACACCTTCTTTTCATGGGAGTAGATTCGCGTTCTGCTCCAGACTATTTCGCTCACGCTTGGCAACGCAGCGTTTCTATCGAGTTTCCACGACTTCACGCGTGCCAGTGTCCGTGCCTGGCACACTTGGTTTGCAGCTGCGCGTCCACCCTGACTCGCCTTGTGTGCTAACCACAAGTGGATAATGGAAGAATCCATGTCGAAGCGGGCGACGAGGGTCATGACACACTCGTCACATCTTAGGCGATCACTCCTTCATCCATGACGAGCTAGCCTTCCCGGCGGCGCGACCCCGTTCTCTGCCAAACTGCGCAACATTTACTTTTCTTCCAATTCTTCCACCTTCTCATATTCGCTCCACCACTCGCTTCTCATCTGCTTCATTTAGATTGGTGACTCTTTTTTTTGTCACAAGAATCATGCTCTTCACTCGCGACGATGAGCACGAGATGGAGGTGCTCATGTCCACCCAACAGCAACGTCCACTAGTAGACGATGAAAAGCAGCGATTACGAGAAATTCAGGATCGCTACGATGTTTTCATCGCAGACGGAGTACGGCAGCTGCGGGAGATGGCGAACAGACAGTCGCCGCGGCCAGCAGGAGCTGCCGCGATTCAGCTTCCTCGAAATATGCGCTTTTTCGTTTTTTCCACGCTCTTGGCGACGATCGCGACGATCGCGTTCTGTTTCATGCCGGCGGAGACTGGAAACGACGAAGGCACTGCCACTCATGCCGATGTGGTGCGCTTCATAATGATGATACACACAGGTGTATGTCTGTTACTGGCGCTCGCTGTGACGATTGTGGCTTTGAGGTATCTCACCCGTGTTTTTTTGCGTCGCGCACTCCTGATGTCTGTCGGAGTCATTCTCTGCACACTCGCAGTCGCTTGCCTCGTCGCATACGTTTACCTCTCTTACCACCCTGAAGCAACGACTGGTACGAATGGTACTCCCCCACGCAACTTGGTGCTACACATGATCTTGTTGGACATGGTTGCTTTTGGTTTCAATGCTTATCTTCTTCTTTCGTTGCGCTGACTAGTCATCTTTTGCGTTGGGCTTTACCGTTAAAGTGGACATCACGAGGCTCTCCCTCCCCTTGTCCTTCTCACACATCACATCTTCACATGTACGCAAATCAACCCAGACACAGCTCAGCCAACCAATCAAATCAAGAAAAACACAACATGCACATCAGTATCAAAACAAAGACAAGAGTTCTTTCCTCTCTCCCTTTCACGCCTGCGTCTCGGCACCATCTGTCTCACATAACGTGCGAAAGGCACCTCTGCCTTTCACAGCCTCACTTTGAGCTCGCTCACACCATTGCTGTTCTCATGTGTATTCTATCTTTTCCTTCTCATACACTCCTCATTCCGCACAACACCTTCGCTTGCTAACTTCCCCACCGTCCTTCCTCCACTTGTGCGTGTGCATTCCTGCTCACGAACTGACAGAAGAAGGTGCTCTTATCCTCTGGTTGTCTGGACCGAGTTGCATTCTTTTCCGTCGCCTCACTTTCCATCAACATCTCTCCGAGGCACGGGCGTCATGGAGCTGGTACAGCACCTGCGTGCTCCACCTGTCACCACGGCAGTCATGGCCGTGAGCGCTGTGTGCACGTTTTTGGTTAGCTTCGATGTTGTGGATCCGCTGCAGATGGTGTTTAGCCCCACGCTTGTGGCAGAGCATGGCGAGTACTGGCGCATCATCACCTCCCTTTTCTTTTACGGCAGGTTCAGCATTCACACACTGTTGTACCTCAACTGGGTCTTCACTGTTAGCAAAAGCCTTGAGGAGCACTACTTTTCAGGCCGCCCCCTGGACTACCTGCTGACACTCCTCGCTGGGGATGTGTTGCTGATGTTGCTTCGTTTTGTCGGTATCGTGCACGCCTCCATCATGACAATTCTTTTCGATGGTGTTCGTGTCTACTTGTTCAGTCGTCTCGTTCCAGAGGAACGAATTAACATTGGCTTCCTGACGATTCCCGCTCGCGCGTTTCCGTGGATGTTCGTGGTCTTGGCGACCTCCTTTCAAGGCTTCGACGGGGTGCGTGATCAGATGATCGCCATTTCTGTCGGACACGTACTCTACTACTTCTCCGAGGTGTTTCCGCGCATCGTTGGATTTGCGCCATTGCAGATTCAACGGCATGTGAATCGGCTGCTGGGGTTGGCTGAGCCGCGCGCGGTGATGCGGTGATCGTCGGAATCATCACACCATCCGCGTTTTTTTGTTTATTTGTGCTCCTTTCTTTTCGTTGTTCACCTTTATCCCCCATTTCCTCACTGCACTACGAACCCACAACAACGCTTCCGTATTTTATTTTTCTGTGAGACTTGAAGCGGGCGATATGGGCGTGTGACGCCACTCGTTTGTTGCCTCTCACCGCGGACAGTGACCACACACTGGGGGCTCATGCGGGGTCGCGTGTGCATCCCAGAAACTATGAAAGCCCCCTACTGCCACAACGACAAAACAACTCCAGTGCCAAAGCGGGATGCCTGTGTATCCGTGTACGTGTGTGTGTGTGTGTTGTGGACTCACGAACCTGACGCGAACCTCACACAGCTCTCACTCTCACTCTTCACTCTTTCTTCCCCCCTCTCACGTCTTACGTCTCACGACCTTTCTCTCGCGTCAGAGGGAGATAGCGTTGTGAAACAAAGTGTATCAACCGTACCAACAACAAGAAAAGGGTGACACACACACGCACACTGAAATGACTGAGTACAAGAAGCTTGTGACACTTGCTGACACGCTTGCGCGCGATGTCCAGGCACTGGAAAACGCCACGCCAGATGGTGGCGTGAGCGAAGACTTTGCGGATGCCGATCTCCCGGGACTCGAGGCGCTAGCCAGCCGTATCAAAGACACCATCACTGACGGCACACCACGCATGCGGAAGATCGCACTCAAGGCACGCGAGGCGGACCCCAACAAGCAGATCTACAACGAGGCAATGTGCGAAAAGATCGAAACGCTCTTCCGTAGCTACTGCGACGCACTCACACGGCTTTACCCGTCCCTGTGCACTTCGCAGTCGACATCGGCGGAGGTGGCCCACAATGAGGAAACGACAGAGACTGCACAGCACAGCAACGCACGTGGCGATCCCATTGCCACCGCGATCTTGGCACCAGAGCCGTCATCGACAGAGGCCGAGGCGAGAGGTGAGGACCCCTTTGCCTTTGAAAACGCGCCGCGACTTGAGGCGGTAGAGAACGCGCACAACGCGTACATGTTACGCACAGCGGAGGCGGAGGCGTGGCAAACACGCGTGGCCATGAAGCTGGATGACGCCGCACTCTTCGAAGAGCAGGGCCGCGCCGTGCTGCTTGCCGAAGAGAAGGTTGCGCGAGCAACGTTGGCTGAAGACAAACGACGCGACAAGCTTCGTATTCAAACGATGCTACACGAGCAGGAGGAGGCGCGGTGGCACGCCGAGGAAGCACGTCGTAAGACTGAGCACGCAAATCTTCGCGACGCAGCTGCCCAAGTCACGCCGTCGTCCTGCGACACTGTCATCCAGACATCTATTCCGCCTGAATTCCGCCAGGCACTCGCGCGGCATCTGTACGGCTTGGTTCGCGCGTTGGTTGCCACACCAGAGGATATGAACATTCGCAAGTTGCGCAACAGCAATGCTCAGTACTTGCGGGACTTTGGCGGCATCAGCCTCGCGACAGGCAGCGAGGCGTCAAGTGAGTCGTGCGTCTGTTCACACTTTGCACGCACATCCGAGGTGCTGCTGTATCGAATGGGCTATCGCGTTCGCTACACGGGGACCGGCACACCTTCTCCGGTGTTTCTGGTCTCGGACGGCGTCATCGACGACGTCCTTCTTCCTTGTGGTAAACCTGTGTCACAGCACCGCTACACGCCTCTTGGGTTTGAGGACTACTCGGAGCGCTACTTGGAGCTTACTGAACCCGACGCGATGCACAACCCTGACGCGTGGATGGTCTGGTATACCTCTCTGCAAGATATGGAAACGGCGCTCAAGACGTTGGCTTGAATGTAACTGTCGCACCTGACTACTTCTACCTGTCGATGTGTGAGAAAGAGAGCTCGAGACGATCATGCTAACTGAACACGAGAGATATTTATTATTATTTTGAAAACGACAACGAAAGCAAATGAGAAACAGTTGATCGCCCTCCAACCAGTTTATGCATCACGGACCCCAAACACGCACCAAAAGCGCGCATCTGGCTCAGCCACGAAGCCACCATGTTCACTATTTCGAAACGACGACACATCTCGGACACCGTCCTCGCTGAGCCGCACAACCTCAACTTTCCCCCATTTCCCCTCCCCTTCCTTTCTCTGCATTCATTTTTTTTTTGTCGTCGTTTTACCGGAACACATGTGCCTCTCCTCTCTCACACCTCCCCCACAAGAAACTACTGATCGCTGAATTGGCACTTGTCGTTTCGTTGACGTGTATAGTGAGGTCGACTCCAAAGTAGTTTCAGCGTGGAAACGGCCCCTGACTACAGGGCCAGTCCGATCTCTTCTTTATAGCTTCTCTCTTCCCTTTTTCCCCCTTTCTTATTGTTTTGCCCTATCTTTTCCCCCCTTTTTTCTTCCTTTCTCTGCATTTCCCCTTGGACTCATTCGTTCATTCCTCTTTCTGTGACCAGCTGGTGGCAACGTGGACTTGACTGCCGCCGCTTCTGTTTTTTCCCGTTTTCCTTTTCTTTCTTTCTTCTTTCCTACTCTAATTCACATTTCTAGAACATACTCCCGAATGGAAGACGGCAGCAGCAGCAGCCCAGCGCTCACGGTCGCTGAGGCGATGCGAAAGTACGGGCACCTTCTCACCATCTACGAGAAGAAAGAGATTGAAGGTTACAAGGCCATTTACTATGTTGGCCAGAGCTGCACGAAAAAGATCAAGGCGCCGACATCGGGCCCGAACGACGGCTTCGACAACGACGAAGGCGAGTACCACTTTGTCCCCGACGACCACATCGCCTACCGGTACCAAATCGACTGCCTGCTGGGTGTTGGCGCATTCGGACAGGTTCTGCGCGCGCGCGACCACATGACCAACACATTCGTTGCGGTGAAGTTCATTCGCAACAAGAAGAAGATAGCCCAGCAGTCGAAGGAGGAGATTAGCATTCTGCAGCAAATCAACGACAAGGATGAGCACGATCGCTATGGGCTCGTACGCATGCATGAGCACTTTGTGTTCCGGAACCACGTCTGCATCGTGTACGAACTGCTCGGCGAGAACTTGTACGATGAGATGAAGGCCAACGACTTCTTCCCAATGAGCATCGTGGAGGTGCGCACGGTGGCGGCCCGGCTGCTGGTATCCTTGACATTCCTGTGGCGCGAAAACATCATTCACGCCGACCTGAAGCCAGAGAATGTGCTTAGAAAATGTAACAACAGCACTGTGGTCAAGGTGGCTGACCTCGGCTCAGCTTGCTTCGACGGCAAAATTCAGTACTCCTACATCCAGTCACGATTTTACCGTGCACCGGAGATTATCCTGGGAAACCTCTACGGCAAACCGATCGACCTGTGGAGCTACGCGTGCATCCTGTGCGAGCTCGCCACCGGCTACCCACTCTTCCCAGGCGAGAACGAGCGCGACCAACTGGCGTGCATCATGGAGTATCTCGACGTGCCGCCAAAGGCGCTCGTGGACCGCAGCCGCCGGAAGCAGACCTTCTTCGCCGCGGACGGCACACCCAAGATTGAGCCGACGACGAAAGGCCGCCTTCGCGAACCCGGCGCGCGCAAGATTCACAAGTTCCTCGGCCTCGACCCCGACGATCTCTTTGTGAGCTTTTTAGAACAGTTTCTGGTCTGGGACCCCAACGACCGTGTCCCACCGCGCGAGGCCATGAAGCACCCGTGGATTCGTGAGGAGTTCGTGTTTGACCGATCACAGGTGCCGCCCGCTCCGCCAGTCGGGCACCCCCCACCGCGGCCGATGATGACGGGCGAGCGTCCGGCGCGCCCAGCCGCACCGGCTCCGAATGCGGTTCCCGGCGCCAGTGCCCCGACCGCAAACGACAATAATGACAAGGAAAAGCCGCAAGCCGCTGCCGAGCAGGGCGACGACGGCGTCAGCAACAGCACGACCCGACTGAAGAGACCTGCAGTGGCGGCCAACAAGGCGCGGTCGCTACAGGTTCCTGTTGTGATCCCTGAGCAAGCGCCAGGGAATCCACAGGATCGCGGCCACGCGTTGCCAACGCTGACGCAACCCGTATCTCACCAGGAGAACTCGACTGCGGTTCCCACAGCAGCACGCCGAGGGAGTGTCGACCCGGCCTCCGCATCGGCCGCCGTTGAAGCCCCCTCCGGTCGCGTCGCGTCGCTTGTTCAGCGTCTCGAAAAGGCTGCTCCCAGCCCCACCGCGGCACGCACGAATGGCCTGTCCAAAGGAGCCTCGGCGCTGCCCCGAAATCAACTGCGGCGGGCTTCTGCGGAGCCACCGCGATCGGCGGGTGAACCGACCATGCGAGGCCGCTCGCTGCTGAGTGAGCCCTCCCCCAAGGCACCCGCCACGGCCGGTGTGTCGCGCGTGGTGCCGGCTGTGCGCGCTGCTGGCACGCAGGGCCTGGGAAACAACAACAACAACAAGCCCAATAGTAATGGTGGTTCACCTGCCAGCAAGACCCTTCGCACTTCTGGTACGACGGCCGCGACTGCTGTGACGGAGAGCATTTCACGCGATAGTGCCATCGTTCGACGCAGCAACTCCCCGTTTTACGCACCGTCTGCC
This sequence comes from Wallacemonas sp. MBr04, assembly GCA_030849635.1. Lineage (NCBI taxonomy): Eukaryota > Euglenozoa > Kinetoplastea > Trypanosomatida > Trypanosomatidae > Wallacemonas > Wallacemonas sp. MBr04. Next base: position 152,227 of record JASANR010001559.1, read on the forward strand.
TTCAACAGCCCTTCTGACACGGTTCACACTGGCGTCTTCGAGCGATCAAGTCCACCGCCTCAGAGGCAGCTGCCGCCTCCGCCGTCGCTAGAGTCCAAAAACTTTGTTGGGACGCGAAAGGAGAGACGCGTTGATCTGCGCACTGGCAACGGCACTGGCGTGCTGGTCAAGGAGCTTTCTCCCGGGACCCGTCGCCGTGCGCAGGCCCGGGCACAGCACCGGATATCCGATGCCGCGGTGGCACCCGACATGTCCGACGCCATGCCCGCGAAAACCGTACTTCCCACGATTCGGTAGGTCGGACTGCCACTCGAACATCTGCCGTCCCCGCGCGCACGCACGACGAACGTACCGCGGCTCTCCACCAAGTCACCCTTGTAGAGAGGCGCCAAAGAGCTGGAAGCGAAGACACACACACACACATGCACACCCCCACACACACACATGAATGCTGTGTCGTGCATTGCCCACTGTAGATAACACATCTTTCTGTCACGCGCTCTCCACTCCTTGTCGCTCGCTTTGCCCTCCCATTTTTCTGTCTTCTTACATTGTTGTGTGCTTGTGCAAGCGTCCATTCGGCGCACCCATTTTCCTCTCTTTCTCATTTCCTGACAAGGAAACAGAAAAGCTAGTGAGCACCATCAATTGTGTGTTTTTTATGTAGTTTTCTTCACTCGGGATGAATCACTTCTTTGCTTTGTTTCCTCCCCATGCGGTATGTGTCAGAGTGACATGCACGCCGTCGTTGGATAAACCGGTAACATTCCTCATCGTATTCATGTCACTTCTCCCCCTTGAAAGAAAATTCTGTCTGTGCTTGGCTGAGGCGTGTTGATGCCAGCTACTTCAACCTTTTGAATGCGTTGTGCTTCACATTATTATATCTTTTTTCACGTACATTTTTCCTGGTTCAATTTTCTTTTCTCTTTTTTTTTTCTCTTCCCGTTCTTGACGGATTCATCGTTTATGTGTGTATTTTTCCTCCTCCTTTCCCCCTTTCGCATGATGACTTCCCCATTTCTTCTTTTCAATGTGCTTGGCGATAGCCTGACTGGTGGCATTCTTTGGAAACAACGGCACTCAACAAACAAACAAGCGTGCGGTGGACCAGTGCACATCCTCGTCGTCACACCCCGCATTCACCATGTGCGCAGCCACGGCAGTGCTCGTGGAATGTGGCAGTCACTCTCGCGAGCCCCAATAACACTGAGCCTCCCCTTCACAAACTGTCAGAGAATGACACGGACACACACATACACATACGCATGCGCACAGACGTATACATACAGGCACATATGTTACACATGCAGTTTTCATCATTTTTTTTATTGTGTCCACTCATTGTATTAAACATGCATTTCCGTACGACAATGCTCTCTCTCCCCTCTCTCTCTCCTACCTCACCACACCTTTCTTTCATCTGGATTTGTTGTGTTGTGCTTCGGGCGACAAGTCAGCGTGCAGTTCGTGTTATAGCCACACTCCTCAACCAGCAACCGATGATCTTCCGTCACTGCATTCCACGCCTTGCGGTGGCAACGCAGGCAGCGCGCAAGAACACACCTGCGCTAGTCAAAAAGCTGATGGCCTCCGAGGACATCAATGGCGGCAAGATTCTCAACACAGTTGGACCCTCTGCCAGGTCGCCGAAAGCAACCTTTTTCATCTCTATGGCAAGCCTCTTGTGCTTCACAACGTATGCTATTATGGTCAACTGGGTGTACGAGGGCTATGTAGACCTTTGGTATGGCGTGTATGGCCTTGATGACGAGGATGACGAGTAGCGGGCGTTGCGTGCGTGTCAGCCTCTACGCCTCCTCCCATTCTTTGTCGCTCATTTCATGTGAGTAAATTGCTCTGTATAGTGCCATGACTTTTTTCTGCGACAGCGTTGCTCTTGTCGCCACTGTGAAGCAACTCTCTTCAACATCTGAGTTTCCATTTTTGTGCGCGCACACGTGGCGCTCTCATGATATCCCAGTTCTGATGCCGCACACCCGGTCGCACGCTGATCAGGGACAGAGAGCCATGCCGTGCAAGCGATCACTCATCGGCATCCACGCACGACGCTGCGTGTGCATGTGTGTGCGTGGGTGTGCGTGGCAGGGCACGCTGGATCAGCAATAGGCTGCCTCATACATCCTTGCACACCCTCAACGACGTAACACATCCCATTCCCTTTCCGCGTACTCTCCTTCTCTTCATCCACTCGCCACAGTTTAAAGAGAAAACACACAAATTCCTTTTCTTCTTTTGACCCTCACGTGAGTAAGCCACATTCAAGGACTCTCGTTTTTGCGCGCTCAAGCTCTCACGCATACAGTCATACATACACCCCAGTCCTCAGCAACGAAAACGAAATAGTGCCGCCAGAACCGCAGACACTCTCATTCCCTCCGAAAACATGGGCTCCCATCCTGCAGCTGGTGTCAATGTGCACGCGTTCTCAGAGGTCCCAGTGTACTGGCAGAAGCTCCTGGACCCCACCGTGAAGACTGTCTTTATCACTGGGTGCGGTGGTGGCTTTGATTTTGTGCACTCCATGACCATCATTCCCATTCTCATCAAGCACGGGAAGAAGGTGGTGATTGGCAGCAACTCCTTTGGCTTCCCCGAACTCATCAAGGGCGGAACGCTCTACTGGGGGACTGGCTCAGCGTCCCGAAGTGCGCACCCGCCCGTGGCGTACAAAGTCGATGGCTCATGCAAGGGGCCGGACTACTACAACCCCGAGGTTGGCCTCTGCACCTTCTTGGACGACCTGTACCCGGCAACGGCGCCGCACTCCGTGTACGCCTACTACGCCCGCTCCATGACGGTCCCCAGCATGAAACTGCTGTACGAGCAAATCGTGGCGGAGCATGAGGTGGATGCGATCCTGGCGATGGACGGCGGCAGCGACTCCCTCATGGCGGGCAATGAAGCAGGTCTGGGCGACCCGCTGGAGGACTCCACGAGCCTCGCCGCGATCTCCCTCGTCTCCAACCCCCGCGTGCGTGTCCGAATGCTCATCTGCATCGGCGTCGGGTGCGACCGCTTCAACGGCGTGTCCGACAGCGCCACACTCCGCGCCATTGGTGAGCTCACACGCGCAGGAGCCTTCTACGGCTGCGCCTCGCTTCCACCCGATGTTGTCGCGGTGTACCAGAAGGTGATCGAGCACATGGAGAAGATCGCAACCTTCAACAGCGTCATCGCCAACGCCATCGTCGCGGCAGGCAACGGCGCCGTGGGGAGCGCCAAAGTGCCACCGTCGCTTACCAAGCGTGTGAGGCCGGGCCAGCTCTATCTCTGGCCGTTCATGGCCATGCACTTCGCCTTCGACGTGCAGGGAGTCGTCGACCGCTCTTTGCTCATTCCCCACATTGTGAATTGCAACACGCCTGACGATCAGCAGTTTGCCTTTACCTTGTTTCGCCAGCGACTCAGCACCATTGTTGAGGAGGAAGAGCTGCCACAATGACGACTAGAGTGATTCCTACTTACTCATTTTCCCTCATTTTACTATTTTCCGTTTTCTGTTTTTTTTTTTCAGATGGTTCAAGTGCGTGTGTGTGCGCGTGCGGGTGAGGGTACTCCAAAGCGTGTTGCACACACTCTCCAACCATTCCTCTCTCTCATCTTCTGATTTTTGCCATGGGCTTCAACATCTGGGCTTCGACTTCTGCACTTGCTTCCCAAAGACTCCGTTCAATGATACATGGATCTGGGGCTGACTACCATGCCTGCGCGTGCTGCGGATGTACGCTCGACAATCACCGTTCGTGCCTGGCTGCTTCACGGGTACACCTCATCCTCCAGTGATTATTGTCCGGACGAACGCCACTGACCACACGCGTATTCGACGACGGTGCGACCGTCTCGTTCCCCCCCCAGCCTAGCCTACTCCTCTTCCTCCCTTCTCTCCTTACACTCCTTGTTGCCTTTGGTCAGGTCCACAACAACTCTCTCAAACTGATGCTCCACTTGATCAATACGTACAGTGGTGGCGGCTCGCATCGCTGCCCTCTCGCCTTTGCCGCTGCCGCGCCGCAGTGCCGCATCGTGAATGAAATGATCGGCGCAGGCTTCTCCACAAGGCACTACTCCTCCCAGTTGGTGCAGCGCAGTGAGTGCGAACGCGTCGACATGGACCGGGAGCGCCTTTTTGCTGATGAGACCGTCCCGCGTGCACATATCATTAACGTGACAGACGCAGATGATGAGGGGAGCGTGCCTGCCTCTCTTGTCGCGTCCTGCTGGTGGTTCGCACGCCGTCATCCGCAACACGTCCCCATCTCTCTGTTACTCACGGGCAAATCCTTTTCCTCTTTGGAAGCACTGCGCAGGCTCGACTTCGCCCATCGTGTGGAGGTGCTGTACATTGCTGAGCCAACAACCTCTGCTGGTCCTGACTACCTCTCGCCACTCGCCACGTTCACCAACGTGCGCAAGGTGTGCGAGTTCAGCCCGTGTGGTGATGTGCGGTGGATGCTCTCGTGCCAACAGCTGGCGTACGTTGACGTGATGGGATACAACCGACCCGCCGACTGGAATGCGGCTGAGGTGTTCCCGAAACTCCTTGCTCTGACGGAGTTGATCCTCTACGAGGGCGGTGTGGGCTGCCTCACGTGGCTCCCCAAGTGCACAAAACTGACGAAGCTCACGTTGGATGGCTGTCCGTGGGTGGAAGATTGCAACACCTTTTCCACGATGCCGAATTTGGCCTTCTTGAGGTTTGTCTTTGACAAGCTGAAGGACATCTCTGGACTCGCGGCCTGCTCGAAACTCACAACACTAGAGTTGGGTGGGACTCCAGAACTCACTGATGCAAGCGTCATCGGTGCACTGACAAACCTGGAACATCTCAACATTTCGCACACTGGTATTACCGATATAGGCTGGATCAAGAACTGTGGCGTGCTGGAGGAACTCTTTCTATTCAATGTCAAGGTACAGCGCGGCTTCGATGTTCTGGTGGAGTTGCGTCACCTGCGCAGTATCACGTTGATCGATGTGCCTCAGTTCAGCTTCGAGTGGGTTTCTCCTCACTGCAACCACATTGAAGAGGTTGTCGTTGAACGTTGTGACGTGCTCTCGGGAGTGGAACACTTGCGAAACGCTCGGATGCTCAGGAAGCTGACGCTTACAGCAATCGGTGACGGCGACGGTGCCTGGCTCGGCGACTGCATCATGCTCGAGGAACTCGAGGTTTCATGTCCCGCAAACGACTCGCAGACGATTGACACCGTTTTTTTGCTGCCTCGGCTGCGTGTGCTCAAGCTTTCCCTCAGCGGTGACAACCAGGAGAACGGCAGCGAGACCGGCAGCGAGGGTGACAGCGAGAGTGACAGCAGCGAGAGCGACGTCGTCGCAGATGTGATTCGCACACATTATTCGGCCTCGCTGGAAAAGCTGACGGTATTCGGCACCAACGTGCATGAGTTGGATGCGACGGATCTACTTAACTGCATTCGCCACTGCACAAAACTACACTCGCTGTCTCTCAGAGGCGTCCCACTCCATGACACGAGTGGAGCTTGGCTGAATGGGTTGACCTCGCTGCAATCACTCGTGATAGGTGATTGCGAGGCATCCGCCGCCGCACTGGATGCCATCGGCTCGCTCACTGTGCTGAGGGAGCTCACCTTGAATGGCATTCGTGGCTGGGCTGGCTTTGCTGGGGAATGGCTGTGCGGGCAGCTGAAGACGCTGTCAATTCGCTCATGCAACGACATCACCGATCTCCGCGCACTTCAAACGGGAGTGCCCATGCGTTACCTTACCGATGTGACATTGGCAGATGTACCACTCACAGATCTTTCATGCCTGGAGAACGCGGCTTTCATCCGCGAGATCAGCATCCATTCGCTGTCTCAGCTGGACAGTCTGGCTGGTCTCGCGTCGTGCCAAAGCCTTCAAATTTTCACGCTAGATGACTGTGCATGCGTGACATCACTTGCCGGGCTGCATCACTGCGGTGCCTCTCTCATGGAATGCCAGATATTTAAGTGTGACGCCCTGGTAGACCTGGATGCGTTGGCAGCCCTTGCCGCACTCACAGATGTCCGTTTGCGCCAGCTGCCCAAAGTTGTGAAGCTCTCCTTGGCATCTGCAGAGCACCTGCGCCAGCTTTCCGTTATCAAGTGTGCAGCACTCACCTCGCTGGAGATGCCTCTCGCCAACACAAGGCTGAAGCAGTTCACAATGCAAAAGTGCCCGCTCTTGTCCTCGTTCTCCTCACTCGACCACTGCACACAGCTGGAGCAACTCTCACTGGCTGACAACACGGAGCTAGAGACCTTACCGACTCTCAGTGGCTGCGCGCACTTGTCCACGGTCAGCCTCAGCAACCTGAAAAACCTGCGCGACATATCAGGGCTGCTTGCCTGTAGCGAGTCTCTGCACAGGCTTTCCGTCACTGCGTGCAAGCGCGTCACGAACATGGAGGTGGTGGCGCAACTGCCTCGTCTGAGCAGCCTCGATTTGTCGACACTGGCACTTGCTGATCTCTCATGGATTGGCCAGTGCACATCGCTGACCTACCTTGGACTCAGCAGTTGCACTGGCACCGCGGAATACAGCGCCATTGCCACACTGACGCAGCTGAAAAGCTTGTACATCAGCAGTTGTCCACTCGAGGACATCAGCTGGGCGTCACAGATGACGTCTCCCCCCATCGAAGAGTTTGAGGTCAGAGAGTGCCCGAAGCTGAAAGTGAGCGATGCTGCCTCGCTCCCCCGTTTTGTGCAGCTTCGCTGATCACACATGCACGGTATCAGACTTTCTTTTTCGTTTCTTTTGTGCCATACCCCAGTTATGCACCTTCTCATTTTCCTAATCCCACTCCACAACAATAAAAGGGATAACTATTCTGTTTGTTTCCGTTTCCGTCGTTTTGGTTCCCATTTTACCCCCTTCTCTATCTCTCCACTCTTCAGCGTCAGGCGTGGTGCGGCTGCATACAGATTCATTCTCGAAGTGTTTGATGACAAGAAAGAAACACATGAAAAAAGTGATGATGAGACCATTCACCACGCGATTCCATACCAGATCTTCACAGATACAAGAGGGGGATGACTGCGTGCAATGCGTACCATCGACTAGCCCCGACTACACCTGATCCAAGTCTTTCCCGACCGCCTCTAGATTCTGCCGACGTTTCCCTGCCCCCCTCTCTCCCCACCCCTTCTCTCTCCCTCCCAGTCACCCACAGCAACCACGTTTCGCCACTCTCTCAAACTCGTCGCCATGACATCGACTGGAATCAAAGCCCAGTCACTGTGGAACCCCGTTGCTGACTACCCGGAAGACGACTGCCCTTCTGGGAACCACTACACGGGTACCACCATCACTCCACTCTTCGGCGAGGTGGAGGTAGAGGCGGATGGCGTGTCCCGTGCCTACGCCGACAAGTGCGTCGCCTTCCTTCATCACATCCCCGATGCACTGCTGAACACAATGCTCAGGGCCACCATGTACTACCGTGAGAAAGTCACGGGAGAAAAAAAGACGTACTGCAACCCAACAGACATTCTCAAAGAGGTGTCTGCCAATCATGCCGCCATAGACGAGGAGCTTGACGTGGCGGGCGTCTCTCTTTCCATGAACTGTGATTGGGAAGAGGAACATGGTATGGCGTGGGCATTTACGGAGAACGAGGTGATTTACGTGGGACCTTTTGACTCAATGATTCTCGCTCGCGGTGTGAGCGAATACTCTTTGCATCTGCGAATGCCGCCAGAGAAACAGGTGACCGCTAAAAAGCCTGCTGGAAAGGGAACCACCGCGAAAAAGGCACCGCCCAAGCAAACGGTCAAGCGAAACCCGGCGAAGAAAACCGCAGCCAAAGCGACGATCAAAAAGGCCGCGGCGAAGAAAGCCACCGCAAAGACTGCAGGGAAACGCACTGCGGTCAAGAAGCCCACAACACCCAAGGTGGCGAAGAAAGCATCTGCGAAGAAGTCCACTGTGAAGAAGACACCCGCACAGACGCGCAAGTAGTTATTCGAAATGTACGGGAACATGTGCCACTCCCCCCCCCTGCCCTTGGCTAGACTGCCGACGCCACACCTATCTCATCTTTAGTTTCACTTGCTACTTTTTACTATATTGTTTCTCTCCGACATCGAGATCACACCATTTTCGGTGTGTTTATTGCAACGCTCTCCTTCTCGTGTACCCTATCGACATTTCTCTGATATATATGCATATCTCTGTGCCTTCAAGGACTCGCATCAATCTCACACGTACTCGTTGGAGAGGTGCGTGTCGCTGTTGTTATTACCACTCGGCTTCGTGTTTGATGATTGGGTTCTCGCACCCTTTTCTTTTCCACTTGGCATCCCTACTCCTTTCGCACTCTTTTTTCAATCAGAAACCATCACGTTATTTCTTCCATGTCCGTCCGCTTCATCCTTCAGTACAACGAGAGACCGAGTCACGCCTTGATCGTGTGCGAGCCGTGGACGCGCTGGCTTGTCGAGACCGAGTCACCCAGTGGAAAAGGACATGTCATCGGCGACGAGGTTGCACTCCGCAAAACCACCAACGAGCTGAACATCATCACTGCGATCGAGATCGAACAGCTCAAAGGTGACACCGCAAAAGCGCAGCACTACCTGGATGCAGCACCGTGGTGGCTGCACCGGGCACCCTTTGGTGTGGAGCGGCTGCCCGTGAAGCTGATCGCAGACCAGTACCACGGCTCTCTGGTACGTGTGGGCTTGTCGAAAGTGACGTCGTTGGCTGTCAGCAGAGAATCCGGTAGCGCGCCGACCACGCTCGAGTCACTTTGTATTTCCCCGGTCGATCTCAAAGAGCTGAGACTTCTCGGCATAGAGGTGTCTGACTTCAGTCCCCTCCGCAACTTGGAGATTTTGGCGGCTTCCTGGTACGCTGGTGTGCGTGACATCTCGGGGATGAAAGGCTGCCCTCACCTGAGGAAACTGGATGTGGAGAGCACAGGCATTTCCGATCTCAGCGCGCTTGCTGGTGCACCGGCCCTCGAGGAGCTCAACTGCTGCCAGACTGGTGTCGCCACGCTCGCGCCACTCGCCACGTGCCACAACCTCAAGAAGGTGAGCTTCTGGGATTGTAAATCAATTTCAGATCTCTCTCCGCTTGCTGGTCTGACACGTCTGACGGAGATCGACTGCGATGGAACGGCCATTACGACGCTCGCACCACTCGCAACGTGCTGCAGCCTGAAGAGGATAAGCCTCTCGTCGTGCAGATCCATGTCTGACCTGTCTGGGTTGGCTGGCCTGGTGTCTCTCTATGAGGTCGACTGCAGTTACACTCTCGTTGCTGAGGTGGCACCGCTCATCACGTGCCGCAACCTGAAGAAGGTGGCCGTGAACAACTGCGAGTTACTCGTCGATTTGTCCGGGCTCGCTGGCGCACCAGCCCTCGAGGAAATTCAAGCCTTCTGGAGTCCTGTGACCACGCTCACTGGACTCAGTTCCTGCCCCAAGCTGAAGACGCTCGTCCTCGAAAGCTGTTATGCACTCTGCGATCTCTCAGAGCTTGCAGGTGCACCATCCCTCGAGGTCGTCCAAGCTCGTGGGAGTGGCGTGGACAGACTCACCGGTCTCCACACGTGCCCCAAACTGAAGAAGGTGGACTTGGAAGGATGCGATGCACTGTGCGATCTCTCAGAGCTTGCAGGCGCACCATCTCTCGAGGAAATCCAAGCGGCGTGGAGCGGTGTGACCACGATCACGGGACTCGACACGTGTCCGAAGCTCACAACGTTGAACTTGGACGGCACCTCCTGCGAGGAGTACTCTCGTTTTGATCTCCAGCATGCCACACCATGAAGATGGAGTGAATGTTGCTTCCGAAACGCGGAGGCTGCCTTGCTTATTTATTTGTGGTAATGTGGTGCGTCCGCTTCGTTCCTTGTTGATGTCAATTTCTCTCTGTTTTTTTTTGTTCTTGCTTCTGACGTTCATTGGTGCTGTTATGAGTGACGGGGTGTGTGTGTGTACTCCTCATGGCAGTGGGATGAGCAACCAACCGTGTGACGGCCGCAAGCGCACACACAGGCTGCGCACCCTGATTCCGATTCTGGTAGTCAACCGCATGCCCAAGCAAACAGAAAGACGCGCATCGGCTACTGACATCACAACAGATACAGACGCTAAGCTTACTCATGTTATTTCGCACTCCTTGCTTTTTTTTTTTCGTTGCCCTTTCTTCTGATTTGTTTTTTCGCGCCATTGAACGCTTTCTCTTCAACGGATTCCAGCAAATGGACCTTTCCACTTCCTTACACTTCTTTTTTACGTGACAAGCCGCGCCACGTTGCTCGCTTGCTTCCGTCTCGCAGTCACTATTCTCTTCGACTGTAGTGCTCTGTTGAAGAGCGCTTATGTTCCTCGAGCCGCACTCATATCACTGTTGTGCTTTCTTGGACCGCAATGCGCTGTAGTTGTTCCTCTTTTCCTCTACGAGTCGCACGCTATGTGTACTCTTTTGTTTCACTCCACCTTGTTTTGCTTTCCAAATCACGCCCCTCCATTGCAGTAACGGAAATCAAGGATGAGGCTTGCATTGCCCGCAAATGAGCACAGACTGCATCGCTAGCCTGGTGCTCTTTTTTTTTAATCGATTTTGTTTCTCATTTTACTCGTGAATATTTGTTACGTGCCTGTCCGTGCGTTTTTGTGAGTTTTGTCAGTTATGTGCTCTCAACCAACCAAAAAAGGATCTCGTAGAAGAGAGTTCAGGCTCGGCTGAGCTTGGGACCGTAAACACCTAAACCCGTTGTACTCTCTTACTCTATTTTGCGGTATCTACTTCACCCCTCACACTGCAAAAGAAAAAATGCAAGAAGACACATTCGATGAGCTTACCAGACACACAGACACCAAACGCCACTGTCGCACAAAGACGGTGAAGGTGATGTCACAAGGTGACGGTTGTTCGCCTTCCTGCCGCACCCTCGGTGTCCTTCGACCACTTTTGCTCGCTCTTTGTTTGAGGCGCGCAACGCAAAGCAACTATTAATGAGCGTTCTCACCACTTCATTCTTGCTACCCCTGACCACCTTACTTCACTCGCTCACTATCATAAGGAATACTCACAGTCATGTCCATCCGCTTCACTCTGCAGTTCAACAAGACACCAAGCCACGCCTTGATCGTGTGCACGCCGTGGACGCGCTGGCTGACCGAGACCGAGTCACCCAGTGGCAGAGGCCACGTCATTGGCAACGAGATTGAACTCCGCAAGGCAACCAATGCGCTGAACATCATCACTCGAATCGAAATCCAACAGCTCAAGGACGACCCCACAAAGGCGCAGCGCTACGTGGACGCTTCTGAGTGGTGGCTGCACAGGACACCCTTTGGTGTGGAGCGGCTGCCCGTGAAGCTGATCGCGCACAAGTGTGTCAGCGCATTCGTACGCGCCAATGGCTGGAATGTGACGTCGTTGGATTTGAGTCGGGCCTGGGATGACGAGCCACGCCCGCCAGTTGACCTCCACGCACTCGACCCTTGCCTGACCACTGTGTGTGAGCTGAACATCTCACGCACGGGTGTCTTCGATATTACGCCCCTCCGCAACACGAAGAGCTTGGCGGTGGTGATTCTCTCTTACTGTTCGTCTCTGTGCGACATCTCACCGTTAGCACACTGCCGTTGCCTAAAGGAGCTGGATGTCTCACGGACGGATGTGGCGGACCTCAGTCCTCTCGCAGGCGCGCCTTGTCTGGAGACGATTACGGCGTGTGGCGCAGCTATTACCACGCTGACGGGTCTCGGCAGATGCCCTCGTCTTGCGACAGTGGACTTTTCGGAATGTAAGTCGCTTTCTGACCTCTCTCCGCTTGCCGGCTCGTCGTCCCTCGTCGCAATATTGGCCAAAGACAGTCGTGTGACCACGATCACTGGACTGGGCACGTGCTGCCAGTTGAAGACGGTGGTCTTTGATGATTGCTTCTACCTTGGTGATCTCTCCGGGCTGGCTGGCGCGCACTCCCTCGAGACGCTCGACGCCATAAGCACAGATATTACCACCGTGACCGGGCTCGGGAGTTGTCGCAGGCTTCAGAAGGTCGAACTCTCGTGTTGCCGTGGGCTCCACGACCTCTCCGGCTTGGCTGGTGCACCGTGTCTTGAGGAAATCAGGGCACAATTCACCGGCGTTACCTCACTGACTGGGCTGAATACATGCCCCATGCTTTGGAAAGTGGACTTCACCGACTGTGGGGCCCTTGAGGACTACTCCCCACTGGCCGGCGCCCCGTCTCTCGAGGAGATCATCGCCAGCAACAGTGGCATTCGCGTTCTAACAGGTTTGGGGGCCTGTCCGAATCTCATGTTCGTCGAGGTCAACTCGTGCGACATGCTTCAGGACCTGTCTGGCTTGGCTGGTGCACCGTCTCTTGAGGAAATCGAAGCACAGTACAGCGGCGTGACCACGATCACAGGGCTGGGCACATGCCCAAATCTTCGCAAGGTCAACTTTGAAAATTGCCCTTCACTGCAGGATCTCTCTCCGCTGGCTGGCGCAGCGGCCCTGGAGGAAATCTGGGCCACGAAGTGTGGCGCGAGCAACCTCACAGGACTGGGCACGTGCCCCAATCTTGTTCACGTGCACCTCTCCCTGTGCGACGCACTCTACGACTTGTCACCGCTGGCTGGCGCTCCATCCCTCAAACACATCAGGGTTGTGGGAAGCGCTGTCAACACAATCACGGGGCTCGGCAGGTGCCCCAGCCTCGCCACGGTGGACTTCGACCGCTGTGCGGCACTCACGGATCTGTCAGGTCTGGCCGGCGCACCGTCTCTTGAGCGAATCCTTGCTCATCACACTGGAATGACCGAACCGGTCTGGCCCGAAAGCTGCCCCAACCTCACACACGTCTTGTCCGCCAGTGGTGACGGCACCTTCTGTGTCGACGACTACGACGGCAGCTACTACGGCCACGATTTCGACTTCAGCGATAGGATGCTCTCTGACGATGACCACGAAGCGTATGATGATGAGGATGAGAGCGGTGGTTCGCGTAGTGAATGATGAGAACGAGTGCACGTGCGCAGTGCTGTCCCTTGCTCACCTATTTTTGACCATCTGCAACCGGACGCTTTTTATGTGCAGACAAACAACCCATTTTTCTCATTTTCCCCCTATTAAAACCCGAGCAGTCTGACATGTGCATTTGTGCTGCTGTTGCCGCACCTTTTCTATTTTGTGTGCTTTTCACACTAGTCAATAGAGTTCATTCTGTCTTATCGGTGAACACGCAGGCACCATCATACGGCATCGTTCGTGCTCCTGGCACCGTGGGTGGGTGGGGGAGGCTTCCGAAAGTGGTCCATCCACTCGCCCAATGCGTATGCACTAACACAATCCTATTCTCTCGCTCTTCTCTCACCTGATGTTCTCTCCGCATCATCTCCTCTGTCTGACACGATCTTTTTTTTTTTTGCAGTCCACGTCAGCCTTGAATCTTCTTCTCTCCCCACGCGACAAGAACGCCATCAACCGCAACTATCCACCTTCTCCTGTTGTTCACCCATGTCCATCCGCTTGCTTCTTCAGTACAACGAGAGACCGAGTCACGCCTTCATCGTGTGCGAGCCGTGGACGCGCTTGCTGATCGAGACTGAGTCACCCAGCGACAGAGGCCACGTCATTGGTGACGAGATCGCACTCCGCAAGATGACTGGTCTTTTTAACATCATCACTGGGATTGAAGTTGAGCAGCTCAAGGGTGACACGACAAAGGCACAGCTCTACTTGGACGCCTCGGCGTGGTGGCTGCACAGGACACCATTCGGTGTGGAGCGGCTGCCAGTGAAGCTGATCGCGCAAACGTGTCTGGGACCTTTGGTCAGTGTGGATGGGTGGCATGTGACCTCACTGGATCTGAGCTGGTCGCCATACCAGACTGACGAACGCAATCGCGTTGGGCCGAGGTATCCGCTTCGTCGTCGTTTAAAGACCCACCCACCCATCTCACTCGAGTCACTTGGTCCTCTTCCCGTGAACCTCAAAGAGCTGAGACTCTACTGGATACAGGTCTCCGATTTGACTCCGTTCCGCGACATGGAGATCCTATCTGTCCGCAAATGTCATACACTGCGCCACCTCTCAGGACTACAGGGCTGTCATCATCTGAGAATACTGAATGTGTCGCATTCAAGCGTGGAGGACTTGAGTGTTCTCGCTGGGGCACTGTCACTGGAGGAGCTGGACTGCAGTTGTACGCCTGTCACCACACTAGCACCGCTCGCGACTTGCCGCAACCTGAAAAAGGTCAGCTGTGCAGAGTGCGCGTCGATCTCAGACATATCCTCGTTGGCTGGCCTACGCTTTCTTGAGGAGATCGACGTAAGCAAAACGGATGTTGCCACACTCGCACCGCTCGCTGTGTGCTCCGACCTCAAGAAGTTGAGCATCGCGTGGTGCGGTTCAATCTCTGACTTGTCCCCGTTGTCTGGTCTTCGCTTTTTCAAGGAGATCAACATGAGCGCCACCAAGCTTACCACACTAGCACCACTCGCGATGTGCTCCAGTCTCGAGAAAGTAATTTGTGCGCAGTGCCGATCACTCACTGATCTCTCCCCGCTGGCTGGCGCACCGTGCCTCGAAAAAATCGACGCTCCAGCAAGTGGCATCATCAACATCACCGGGCTGGGCACATGCGACAAGCTGAAGATTGTGGTCTTCAACGACTGTGCATCACTCGAAGACCTCTCTGGCTTGGCCGGGGCACCGGCCCTCGAGGAGATCCAAGCCGGAAAGAGCAGCGTCACCAGAATTGCAGGGCTCAATACGTGCCCGAAACTGACAACGCTGAACTTGCAGAACACGCCATACACCCGCCGCGCTCGGCGCCGTCGGCAACGCAATAGCTAACAGAACGATTTTCTTTTGTCTGTTTTTTTTTTCTCGTGCTTGTGCTCACAAATGGATCGTTCTTCCTCTTTTCTTGGTGCCGGCGACCCAACCCAACCGGTGCACGTTTCGGAACCGTTCTTGTCTACCTGACCAGTTTCGTAACTCACCAGTGTTGTTTTTCTTTCTCAAACTATTTACTACCCATCATGTCTGTGTCTGTGTGTGTCGTTCTTGATGTGTGTACCTCATTTTTCGTCTCCTCTTTGGGTTACATTGTCTGCCCGCCCGCTCATTTCTCGTTAGTGATCCCGTTCTTTTTTTTTCCAGAACACAGTTCGTGATCCCCACACGAGTGGATCAACTGAGATGCTCAATTTGAACGAAAATGAGGTCAGTCTAACTGTGTGTTGGTTTTTTCCGAACGGTTCACATAACAACGAATCTACTGAATCAAAACACTGGGAATACATCCAGCAAGACACGCAACAACACGTCACCGAAAAGCTGGCACGCACTGATGCTAGTCTGTACTGGGGTGTCTTGACGCACTTGTGTGTTGCAGTATTGTGGTTGCACAGCACACTCATTGACTCACACATCGCACTCTCTTGTCTGGTGGGACTGCTGAACGTCCCTCTACTCTCTCTGTGCGGTCACACCTTTGCGCATCGATCCTCCACTCGTCGATTGATCCCCATGCATCAGAACAGTCATCCGTCCTGTCATCTTGGTGTCTCCCTCTTTGTCACCCTTCTTCACAAGCAGAAAAGAAGACAACTGGTTGCTGCGCGTGGTGTGCACTCTGCACGCTGACCAAGCCTAGCGACGTTTCTCTTTGTGCCACCCTTGATGCTGCTCACGAACACGAAACGGACGAGGCTCCTTTGTGCTGCACGATGACGCGGCTGTGATGCGTGCACGTGTTTGTGCGTGGATGGCGTGTTTGACAGCAGCGTCGCACACAAGTGTCGATGTGCCTTGTGTGGTTTCTGCACGTTTGTGAGTGGCCTGGTGTGTGTTTCTTGTGTGTTGCTGGTGTTTCTGCTTTCCCCGCTCTGTGTGTCTTGGTTTCCCCTCACGCAGACTCTCTGTCTCTTGGTTTCTGTGTGTTTCGCCTGGTGTTGCTGTTCTGTTGGCCACCACGCCGTTGTGTTCTTGTTTTGCTTGCGCGTCCTCCTCTTCTTGTGTGTTGTCTTCTCCTTGTTTCGATGCGTGTCCCTGTGTGGTGGTGGTTTTCTTGTTGGTGTCTCTCTCCGTGTGTCTATTTGGTTTTGCTTTGTTTTCTCGCCTGCTCTTCTTCTCGGTAAACGTGGTGATTCTGCGGTGTTTTTCTGCGTTTGTGTACGGCTTCGCCAATCTGAAAGGATATGGCCTGACGGTGTCCTGGTTGTCTTTGCGTTTTGGGTGTGCTGAAGAAAAGTGATGCAGAAATGACTTGGTAAGAAAAAATACATTCAGAAATGACTTGAATCCGACACGGCTATTCTCGTCTTAAGTTTAAGAATTCATTGTGCCGGTAATGATTAATTATCTTCTACGCCTACCTTTTTTCCACTTTCTCCTTTTGCTTCATGAACACACACACACACACACAACATACTACTCCCTCATCTTCTGTTCTCGTCACAAAGAAGCTTAATTTAATTATACTGGTAAATTTCCCCACTCTGCAAAGCAGAAGCAAGTTTTTTCACACTCCGTTTTTTCCCCTTTTTTCCTCTCTCTCCCCCCCTTTTCCCCCAAGATGTCTGACATTCCGCCCAAGTGGAGCGTCAACGAATAGCGAACCGTGTGGGAGAGCCACATGGAACCAGGCGACATGCCTGCCTTTAACATGATGTGGTCCCTCCTCCTGGACAACCTCATCACGAAGGAGGACTTGAAGGAGAAGCTGGTGGACTACAAGCTCCGCCCCCGCTCGGAGGTTGGCGACATCGCGCGCTACCTCCACGAATCCACCACTCGCGCCTTGGAGCCCTGGCGCAACAGGTACGAGCGCTCTCTTCTCCGCTGGAAGCAGGCGGAGACCCGCATTAACCGCCCCACGTCGGAGTTCGTTGCCGAGGCCCGGCAAAAGTTCTACCTGAGGGCGAAGGCCCGCACTCTGTCCAAGGACGAGTGCATGCTAGGGTCGTACATCTGCGGCCCGGAGCCACGCGCGGGGCTCCAGTACCTTTACCACCTGCTCTTCGAGACGAGCTCAGACGAGCGGGTGCGAGAGCACAACATCCTGATGCTCTCCTGGTACCCCAGCGCGGAGAGGTCGAGCCTTGCCGAGAAGGTCATGAGCTTGACCGTCCCCATTTTCCCCCCGGAAGGCGAGTTGGTCAACCTCAACGACGCCATCCTCGAGCGCCTCGCCCGTCCCCAAGGCGGCGGTGACGGCCCAGAAGCGTTCGCGGATTTCTACCGCGACGACACTCCCCTCAAGGGCGGCTCGTACTACGAGTCGATCGTCGACGCCTCGGGCCACCAGCGCTACGCTGTTCGCGTGGCCGGCACGGAGGAGCGCCTCGACGCCATCAAGGACGACATGAAACGTCTGAGGCGCGAGATGCGCCAGAGCCGAAGTGCCCCGACGAGCAACGTACGAGGTCGCGGCGGCAACGGCAATCAGGGTTACTGTAACCCTGCGCGTGGCTCCGGACCGCAGATGTACGACCCTAGCATGCACTCGTCCTTCGTCAAGGTGCGAGCCTTCACCTTCAGGTAAAGCGTCTGGCAAGCTTCCGCGACGGTTCGCTCTTTCTTGACGCTCCACTTGGGTGGAATATCGGTTATCTCGGGAAAAGGGGAGAGAGAGGAAAAGAGGGGAAAACGGAGTGAGTGAGGATACTGAAAATTTTGAAAACTTTTCCTTCTGCTTTGCAGCGTGGGAAATTTACCAGTTTTATAAAAGTAAGGTTCTCTGTAACGAGAGCAAAAAGTTCCCGGAGCGTATAGAGCGCGTTTCGCCTGCCCAACTCGCGGTGTTCTTCGCTCAGCAGCGCTCGTGGTGCAACACACGCCCATGCTGGTTTCGTGCATTGGAGACCTCCTCCCTGCAATGATGTTAGTTGCCATCCAAGCATCAGGTTCGCATCGCACACGCCCGCACACGAATTGTCGGCAGTGCAACCTTCCACCATCACGTGCACCATCTTCCCTACTTTCTTCTCGTATCCCTGTCCTTTCTTTCCGCTTTCTCTTGTACCTGTCACTCCTGTCACTTCAGCTCCCTGCTTCTTAAATCTTCATCATGCGCCTACTCTCCCACGTTCTCACTCTCACGCTGCTGACGGCCGCGCTGTTGGCTTCACACGTCGATGCTGTCAGTCCCCAGCACGACTTTGCGTGGTGTAAAGCCAACATGGTGTGCAACCAAGCCGATTTTAGTGTGATGGGAATGTATTCCTATGATAATGACTACGGGTACGGCTGCTGGTGTTCTGCTTCGGAGGGAACGTGCAACGGCGCAAGCGGGCAGGATTATTGCCAGTACGCGAACACCAATGTGAACTGTGCTCTGTCGTTTTACGGTGAAACGCAGGCCGCCACCGCCAATTATCCGTACGGGATGTGCACAGTGTGCAACACCGGCTATCAGCTGTCGGACTATCCGAACCCGTCCTACGATTGCTGGGCCTGCAGTGTCACGGTGCCAAACTGCGTGCACTGCTCATCTGTAGGCGTGTGTGATACCTGTTACTCCCTTTATACCGTCTCTTCTGACGGCAAGACGTGCTACGCGTGCAGCATCACTGGGTGCGCCAGCTGCACTGCCAACAACGTGTGCGGGACTTGCTCCTCCGGCTACACAATATCTTCCGATAAGAAATCGTGTTTCAGCTGCGGCATCACAGGCTGCAATGGCTGCACAGCGAACGGCGTCTGTGGCTCGTGCCAAACGGGCTACACGCTCTCATCCGACAAATCGACTTGCTACACTTGCAGCATCACCGGCTGCACCAGCTGCACGGCCAACAACGTGTGTGGGACCTGCTCCTCTGGTTACACACTGTCAGCCGACAAGAAGTCCTGCTACTCATGCGGCATAAGCGGATGCAACGGCTGCACAGCAAATGGTGTCTGTGGCTCCTGTTCTTCTGGTTACACGCTGTCCTCTGACCAAAAGACGTGCTACCCGTGCGACACCACACGATGCAGCTCGTGCTCTGCGGCCAACACGTGTGCCTCTTGCCTGCCTGGCTACGCGCTGTCTTCTGACGGCAAGACGTGCATGGTGTGCGATGTCTCTGGCTGTACGACATGCTCTGCTGATAACGTGTGTGCTGCGTGCGAAGATGAGCACACGCTGTCCTCCGATGGCACAGCGTGCTACTCATGCGGCATCAGTGGCTGTTCTAGCTGCACGGCGAACGGCGTCTGTGGTTCATGCGACTCGGGCCACACACTCTCCCCCGACAAGAAGGCCTGCTACAGCTGCAGCATCACCGGCTGCACTGCTTGCACGGCTGATGGCATCTGTGGAGCGTGCGCGCCGGACCACACGCTGTCGACGGACGGCCAGAGCTGCATCCCCTGCGCGGTGGATGACTGCGTGTCGTGCGGAACCGCAGACGTCTGCGGTGCGTGTGCGGACGGCTACGTGCTGACTTCGAGCTCTCTCTGCACGGCGTGCACGGCCCCGCACTGCACGCAGTGTGCTTCGCCCAGTGACGGCACTGTGTGTGCGGCGTGCGCTTCTGGCTACAAGCTGGGTAATACTGGTGCGTGCACGAAGTCTGGCATCCCGTGGTGGGTGTGGCTGATTGTTGGTCTTGTGGCCGCTGCTGTGATTGTCGTGATCATCATCGTGGTGTGCTGCTGCTGCTGCAAGTCTCGTCCCACGCCTCTGCACGCCGAGGAAGAACGGCTTCCTATTGAGCGCTGCGCTGATGGCGGTAGCAACGAAACCGATTTGAAGTGCGAGGCCGTTGACGACGACGGGAACGCTCTCGCTGCGAGTGCCTGGCAGCCCACTGAGCTTGCCCGACGACGCAATCGGGTGGTGAACTTCGGCGGTGAAATTGTGCTCGGCGACGCCAGCCCCGACAGCCACCAGCAGCCCATCTTCCACCGCGGTGCCAATCCCATGGACAACCCGTACGCTGCGATGCGGCCGGACGAGTGGACGTTCGACGAGATGCAGCCGCTGAACCTCGATCAGAACGGGCAGGCGCGCAACGCCAATCCTTTAGGCGTGGCTTCTGGTGTGCCATCCACTGGCAGCCCGTTGCGCGACCGTCGTCGTGGCAAGCGTCGCGGCCCCGGAGTGGACGTGGCGGACGTGGACATGAGCGAGTACGTCCGTGGCAACGCCGGCATTGCCGACGGACTCGATGACGACCAGCTGTCTGCACGTCGCCAGCGTGAAGGATCGTTTGCTCAAATTGACCTGTGAAAGTTTGTTCACGACCTCACGTGTGTATGCACTACCTCTCTGACAGCGCTCAACGACAATTCCGTACTCCCCAACACAACACGCCCCCCCCCCACCACTCCTTCACCTGTGTGTGAGTGGAGCAGTCCCACTTTTGATGTACCTCATCTTTTCTTTTCTTCTTTGCTTTACCCACAGGTGGCCTAGGTCTCTCTTGGGTGCTCGTGACTCTCCTCTCGTGTTAGTTTTTTATACCAAGTCTTTTTTTCCTCCCGTTGCGCGATATTAGTAGAATGAGTTTGTTCGCGACCTGTTCTCAAAAACTCTCTGCCAAACAGAAAGTCTGTTTTTCCATGGCGCAGCGGCTTAGCTCAGCCGTTGGCTATTGCTGTTCCTCTTTTTATTCCTTTCAATGTACCCTACCTGTGTAGTTGTTCTTGTGGTCGTTGCTTTCCCAGTAGGGACTAAACCCAACAATTGAAAGCGCCGGGGTGACAAGAAGTGCGTATTCCTTCTGGTGCGTTCTCAACAAAACAAAAAGGAACGTAGTGCGTCTGAAAACCAGTTTCAGAACCTCCATTTCTCTTATTTCACGATCAAGCACGTTTTTTCTGTTAAACTACCTTTGCTTGCTTTATTTTTCTTCTGCCTCTCGGTGTCAAGATGTGAACAGCCGCATTTCTGTGCTCTGTGTCTACCAGGGTCGCGTTTCACTGTGCCACACTCAGCACCACGTCGTTTTTCTTTTATTGTTTCTCCCGAGTGGGGCGCGGCTCTTTGTGAGTGGCCGCCGTCGCGGTATGTATCTCACACCACGCACGTCGACGCTACTCACTCGCTGTCGCACACCCTGAGAGGTGAGTGCGTGCTTCCTGCGCTGCTCGGCCTGCCCGCATCTATTTCGCGGGCACATGTGTTTCACCGGATAAATTTTCGGGGCAGCATCCGCGTGGCTGCACTCCACGTTATTTTCTTTTTTTCCGTGTTTGCTTCTCCTTTCCGATGGCGCTGGCGCATTCAAGTGTTCACGCATTGTCACATTTGCGCAAAACAAGTGAACGAGGCGATGCTGCGCAGCGACCGACCAAGATTCGTCGCAAACATTGTGTCCCGACAGCGACAATCCTGTTTTCATTCATCTTTTCAAATCATGCCTGATCTCTCAAAAAAGCGTCGTATTTTTCCTGTTTGTGTTTGTACATGGTGCTGCCATCAGTTTTGCGCTCTACTCAGCTCTTCTTGTCTTTTGACGTGCCCGCACGCATCGCCGATGCATACCACCATTTATCCTTCTGTTTCTCTCAGTGGTCGCGTGGAGCGCGTTTCGCCAGTCGGGTTTACGCGATTCTCCGCTTAGCCGCACGCGGGCACCTCACGTGATACCACACAGCCCCGCACGTTTTCCATCAGCTCAAGACGGGCCTCACTGTGACGACGTGTTGTTCCCATCCAAACATCAGCTTCGCATCGCACACGCTGGCACGCGACTTGCCGGCGGTGCAACCTTCCACCATCACGCGCACCATCTTCCCTACTTTCCGTGTCCCTGTCCTTGCTTTCCTCTCTTTTCTCCCTCAGGAACGCCGGGGCGTCAGCCTCTTATCGGTCAGAGTGAAGCGAACGCGTGGCCGTTTCGTGCTTCGTTGTCACTCTCTGCGCGTTCACAATTGGCGTAGTGTGGCTCAGTTCTCTCTGTTTCCTTTCATTCTGTTTTCTGAATCGAATTCACATACAACCACGTGGCGAATGACGTCGCTGCGACCAAATGCCTGTCTGATTTGCTTGCTGTTGCGTGCACTGGCTCCCTCGCCGCCGCCGACTGTCTGTGTCTGCGTGTGCATCTGGCTGCATTTATGCAGCGAGAACGCCGATTTTTTTTTTTGTGCAAGTGAGAGTTGCTGCAGCTCTCCTCTCCTGGTCCCCAAGCATGGTGTCTTTCACTGTGCATGCCGTACCTCATCTCAATTCTTCAGGTTCTCTCACCCTCACTCTGTTCCTCCTTCCCCTCCCCGACTCTTTCAAGGCCTGTGATCACCGTCTCCTGGTTGGCAACACTCAGTCACACTTGCAAGCACTTTCCTGCTCTTTGTTACTCAGATTTTGGCATACGCCAAGCCATACTCACTTCCCTCCCAAAGGTATGACTACTCGCCTCGTCTTGCAGTTTTTTCGTGACGTGACGCCGCATGCCGTTGCCATGGCCTCACCGTGTGCGCGGCTGGCGGTCGAAACGGCTCCCCAGGGCCACCGCATTGGCGACCTGGTGGCGCTGCACAAGCGACTTGCGCCTGGCGGCTTGCTCGACGGGATTCTGGTCAAGCAGCTGCAAAAGGAAGTGACAGGCGGCCAGCGGTACGTGGACGCGGCGGAGTGGTGGCTCGCACGGCCCCCACTCAGCATCGCGTCGCTGCCCGTGACGCTCGTCGCCCACAGGTACCAGAGCGCGCTCATCACACTGCGCTCCTGGCGCGTGACGTGCCTCGACCTCGCACGGCGCGAAGGCCGCCGACCAGCGAAGCTGAACTTGGGCAAGATCAAGACGCTTCTGCCCACACTGGAGGAACTGGATGTCTCGTACAGTTGCGGGTACAACAACCCAAACAGACGTACGCTTGCCAACGTCGACTTGCTGAAGTGCTGCACGCGCTTGTGCAAGCTGAATGCGTCCGGCACCACAATGAGCACACTCGCACTGGGCGCCGTGCCCCTTCAGCAGCTCGAGGAACTACGTCTGACCGACTGTGGTGACGTGGACGATATTACAGCACTCGGTTCAGCGACAAAGCTCCATACCCTGGACATTGGCGGAACATCTGTCAGTGACGTCGATGCACTTGAAGCGTGTCAACGCTTGCAAACGTTTACTGCTGACAACGCAAATCAGCTTAGCCGCATCACTGCGCTTACTGGGCTTCCAGAGCTTCGTGAAGTGCACGTCGATCAGACGGCCGTCGACTCGCTGGAGGGCTTCGGCGCGTGCAAACGGCTGCGTGAGATTTCACTGTCCGGCTGTGAGCAGCTGACCGACCTCTCACCACTGGCAGGTGCGCCGTCTCTCACAAACATCAAAGCAGCTCGTAGCGGTGTGGTGCGTCTCACTGGCCTGAATCGCTGCCCCAGCCTGGAGATGGTGGTGCTCATTGGTTGCGAAAAGCTCTCCGATCTCTCGCCCTTGGCGGGTGCGCCGTCACTAGAAACGATTGAAGCGTGCTACACCGACGTGTCCGTCCTCGCGGGCCTCAGCACGTGCCTTCGACTACGTGAGATCGACATTAGCCGATGTGAGAAGGTCACCGACCTTTCACCGCTTGATGGCGCGCCATCACTGGAGCGAATTCTGGCATGGGGCGCGTCTGTGGCGACACTGCCATCCTTTCGGCGCTGCCCGAAACTGATGCACCTTGATGTCTCCAGCAACAAAAATTTGACAAGCCTGGCACCACTCGCGGAGGCACCCGCGCTCCGGACGATTGTCGCAAACGATACCGCGATTGACACCCTCGGTCAGCTCAGCGCCTGTGCCACACTGCAGCACCTCCACATGCAGTGGTGCGAGGCACTGTCTGATGTACGTTCGCTCGCTGGTGCGCCGTCACTTCAATCTCTCACACTCAGACACAGTCGCGTCACAAACTTGGACGGCCTCTGCCACTGCCCCAAGCTCGAGCTGGTTGATGTGATGTGCAACAAGCAACTGCAGTCACTGGCCGGTCTTAGTGGTGCCCCGTCAATCAAGACAGTGCATGCCAACTCCTGCGACCTGACGGATCTGGGCACTTTGAGCACGTGCCCGCGTCTGGAGTCCATCGACGTTTGCGGCAACTCCCAACTTCGCGATGTGTCGTCTCTTATGGGTGCGCCATCTCTCAAAGTGGTGAACGTGATGCGGACCAAGGTGAAGGACCTCTCTGACCTTGTGAATACGTGTCCGTGCTTTGAGATGGACGCGCAGAACTGACAGCAGACACAAGACAACCCGACGTGTCTCTACTCCGGTCTTCGACATCTTTTGCACTACTCCTCATTTTCCACTCATTTTTCTGTTCATTGTGCTGTCTCTCCCCTCTCTTTCTTTCTTCCTACCGACTCTCAGTCACTTTCATCCTTTCGTCCCAGCACACACACACACAATGGTGTCGACAAGCGGAATTGACAATCTTGTGAGGCCAATACGCGCACAACAACAAGGACGGGATTGGCTGGCTCGACTCCTGCAGCAGCAACCGCATTCGCACATGAAGAC